>APFE031235232.1:3339-13896 GCA_000404065.3 Pinus taeda | reverse complement strand
TCCCCAGAAGCTCATTATTGATCATGCAGCTACCTTTAAATCTAAGAGAATGATAGACTTCTGTAACAAATACCACATCACCCTTGGCCACTCCACAACCTATTACCCTCAAGGTAATGGAATTGTAGAATCATCTAATAAAAGAGTGGTCAATATCACTAAGAAATTTCTGGAAGCTAACAAAAAGACATGGAGCAAGAAGTTAGTCAATGCCTTATGGGTAGACAGATTAACTACTAAGAAGTCCATTGGCACATCTCCCTACCCATTAGTATATGGGATGGATGCAGTTTTTCCATCATATTTGGGAGTGCGAGTGATGAATATCATCCAGGAATTACAGGTGGAACTGAATAATATTTAGAGAAGAATAAATCAAACCATACACTTACAGCAAACCAAAGAGGAAGTATATGTAAAATCACAGGTAATCCAGGACAAAATCAAGAAATGTTTTGATAAAAAGACTAAAGAAGATGATTTTTACAAAGGAGATAGAGTCCTTAAGTGGGATTCAAGGAGAGAAGACAAAGGCAAGCATGGAAAAATTTACTTTTTGTGGCAAGGGCCTTATGTCATTTATGGATACAGGGGCATCAGTGCCTTTTTATTGAGAGAGATAGATGGACCTATTAATGGTAGAATACTAAAACATTATTTTTCCATTGATTCATAATAGTTCACTTTACTTTGCATCATTGTACATAATATTGCAGAGTGTAGATTGGATTGGATGGTAATCCTTTGAAGTTGAAGCCTGGAGAGAAGGCCCTAAGCTTTGAAGAATTCACTATCATAACTATCAATAAAGAAGAATCATAGAAGGACAGTTCACAAGGTAACTACAGTCAAAATTCAAAGGCTACTAATCTTTAGAGTTCTTCGCATTTCACCAAGAAATTTCATCCCCATGTGGAGCCACTATTAGACTCCTACATTGATAGGATTCATAATTTTGAATTGGTTGAGGTTAAGTCTTGTAATATTGTACATACCTTTGCTTTCTGCAAATTTTTTCCATATTAAAATTAAAAAAGGTAAAGAGGGTATGTCCTACAAGAAATATCAAAGAACAAAAAGAATAAGAAAAGATCAAAAAAATGAAAAAATATGAACCCAAACAAAAACAGATCATGAAAGTGTGCAAGTCCAAGTGCCACTACTTTTTACTTTACTATCTAAAATAATGGTTGTGTGCAGTTTGTCATACATGCCACAACCAATGATAGTCAAACTATTTAATATTGACTACTTCATGCTTGGAATTTTATGTTTATAGATAGAGAATAAAGATCTAGCCAAACAGTTTAATCTTGGCAGATCAGTAAATAAGTAGAGAAATAAAATGAGCTCATCATTTTAATCTGAGCCCTTGGAAGTTATAAGGTTAGAAGTAGATAGTTTACTTTTCAAAAGAAAAAGGAAAGAAAAGGTTTGCTAGCTTAAATGCACCCAACAAAGTGAATAAAAAATATTAGGGAAAGTAAAAGGGTAAGTAGAAGAAAGGTTGCAGAAATATAAGCTATTTTGAGGAATAAGCACATTTGTCGTGATTAATCATGTGTTTCAGTGTAGTGGAGTAGTTATGAAAGCAAAAGGATGTTCACAAGTTCATTTCGCTAACTTACCCTCATTCCATTTCACCCCCACTACATACTTGCTAATTTCCCCTTTTACCCCTTCATTTCTTATGCAAGCCCCTTTTCCTTCATTTTGACTCCTACCCCTTGGTTTCACATAATTCCCTAGCAAAATATCCTCCTAACTCATTCCCCTGCCCAAGAACCCTTTTTCCCTAGTGTGAAACCCTTTCCCATGCAAAAAATCACTTTCCCTTGATAAATTTCCCTAGAAACCCACTAAAACCTCTTATCCTAACTATTATTCCCTCCCCCCGCATTACTTTATCAACTCCGCTACAATATCATGTTCCCGACAAAACCTTGGCCACACTTCATAAACCCGCATTATATTTTAACCCCCCAATTATCCATTAATTAATTATACTTGAGTGTAATTAAATCCCTAGGCCCCATTGATATCCGCCCCCATCTCCTGCCATGCAACTCTGCCACGCGATGGTCGTTGGATCTTGCACCCCTAGATCTTATGGACCTCACCCATATTGTGCCCATTCATCTCCCAACCTTTACCGGCCTGAGAGCACATGATATGGGTGGTATTGCTCATGCCACCTTGGGTTACATGGCGGCACCACATTATGTCACGTGCTCATGGGAAAATACCACCCATCACTCAAAAGCGGTGCAATGGCTCCCTAAACTGCTTCCCCACTGTTAAGGGATAAATCCCCCTAGGGTCTTGGGTTGACACCCTAGTAGACTGGAGGTTGTCTATACAAAGAAACACACATTCCATACAACCATAATGCTAATATAAGCAAACTCTACGATAAGGGACATACCTAAGGTCCTACATTTGAGAAGAGCCTTCTAGGGTCCAAACCCTTCTTGGAGTTCATTTTTCTCCTTCAACCTGCAAAACAATCAATTCCAGAAAGTACAACAATATATGGACTAAACATTATAAAGAAACCATCTTCATATTATAATGAAAGGTAGTTAGTTATGCAATTAAACAACCATTCACATATGAATCATAACATGGATATCATAAACATGAAGAAGATTTATATCAGGAACAAAGACATGTGTTTCTTTTATTATAGAAAAATAAAGTACAGAAAGGAATAATTTCACCTGATTCGTCCTTTCGCAGGGTCCAAGCGGAACTATCTCATGGATTTGTCCAGTCTCAAGCCTTTAACAAACTCCTTCCATGACTTACTCCATGATATCTCAAGTAGTAGATAGACATCATCACACAAGGAAACAAGGGTTTCCTATAAAATGGGGGAAGTGCAGGAGGCACTAGGATCTTCAGACCTGGTCAGGGAAATCTCAGCACAGTAATCTTTCTCTTTCTTCTCTCCTCCCTTAGGCCTTCCCATTGAAGCCTTTTTATACTTCACCCAAAGTAGTTTTTTAGTTGGGAATTCGTTGGGAACAGTTGGGCCACGGGCACTAACAGGTAATCAACATATGAAACCCGTGATCTCCGCCCGAAATTAAGGAGATTTATTTTTTTTATGTGTTTTAAGACATATATGCTGGTTGGGTATACACAGACCCGCGTATACATGCATTTAGCTCAGGGCAATGTCGCGTATAAGGAATAAAACATTGTTTTCTAAATTTTGGACCAGGTGTGGAAGGAGGGTTCGCCCTAGGCCATGAGTGTAGCATCACAAACCTAAAGAGTGGGATTTGGAGCTATAACATATGCCCCCTAATATATGAGGTCAAAAGGGGTACATGATGGCCGAAATATATTAAGCAAGTTCATGGAGAGGAAATCTGTTGAAAACTGAGAAGGAATTCACCAGAATTCAGCTTGCCAAGCCACAAAAGGAGATCAGAAAGAAACACTGTCTAAGGTGGGGATACCCATGCTTAGAGAAAGTATAGCATGTCCGCATATCAAGTACAAGCGGATCCACTAAGTATACAAGTATAAAAGACTGGAAAATACATAATGGATCATTTGATCAAGATTGAACAAGTACATGTCTGAATGTCACATATAAGAATGTCAATGATGCTGAAGGATGAAGTGGATCACTGATATCAAAGACTGATCCCCAAAAAGTACCAAATGAACATGATGGAATAAGATGGTACTACACTGCAAACTCAGGTTCCAGCATATAAAATGTCGTTATGAATGACTGCAACATATAAGGTGGAGTGGTATCAACTAGCAACAACAAGAGCAACTGTTAAGTGAACCAATGAATGCTGATACAACCTGAGGTCTTCAAGGACCACCGTGGTACATTTCTACAACATGGGAATAAATGATCTGAAGTTGACCATGTGAGAAATCATTTGATCATCGGTCATTAATGTATACCATTAACAAATGTGAGACTACTCACCGATAATGATAATGAGCGTCATGGTACCTAGTACAATCTAACAAGTGTGAATAGATGAGCTGGAGTCGAACACCTGTAAGAATCTATCAATCAGGAGACAATGATGGTTTCCCACTGTCGATAGTGAAGGATCTGCCACTGCAAACCCCAAGGTACTGCCAAATGGACTCTAGATCTTTGCCCCAGAGCAATGAGTCGAAGTCGATAGGGAAAGATCCACTAGAAGGAAGGCATTAAGGCATCCTTCATCAATCTAGTGCGAGTGTAAACCGTAGGCCAATAATGTGGAAGGAATCGGACGAAAAAGATGTAGTAACTCGACCGAAGTATGTTTCCGGCGTACATAAGATGTGGCTAGCGCATGGCCGAAACCCTCTGAACCAACCAATAATGAAAGCTGACACAGAGGCGAGGTATCCACAAATAGGGTCAAATGGAAACCAAGGTACTGCACAAATCCCAATGTGCGATAATGTAAGCTGATGTCGAACACAAGGGAAACCACTCAATCAAAGACCCATGATACTGATCGATGCTGAGCACAAGGTGACCTATCAATAATGAAAATAGGGCTAGGTTGCAGCTCTAGGCCTGTCCTCAGAGCAAGATGTTGTCATCGATAAGGACAAGACCCGGCAACAAGAAGTCAATGGAGACCTTCTCAAACTGGCACGAATGAAGGACTAATATAGCTAATGTGATGATAGACATAGTACTAACAAATAGGGATGGCCAACTGAAAAATGAGTCAAGAGACACCACAGAGAGGCTGACTCAGGCTAACTTCCCTTGAACAAAAACCATGACTCAATGTGACTATGTGGTAGCATATGATGACTCTGTATAAGTTCGTCATGCAGGAGACACAAACGAACCCTCCATATGATTGGAAGAGATAACCAATCGGGGGAGAACTGACTCAATAACAAGGTTAAGGCATACCTAAGTCAAACTAAACCCCACCCAAACGGAGGAGACTTTGTTTTGAGTGCTTTGTTCAAGGGTGACACGAGTGAATATAGCTGCCAACAATAAATAGAAATATTGTCCCGTTCCCGCTCTTTTTGGAATATATAATTTTTTTGTCTTTTTCTTTTAAGCTGGAAAAAGAACAAAAGAATGCTATGGTATAGTGGAAAGAACGAGTGTCAGTGAAACATGTGATCTAGTTCCTGGGATTGGAACATTCCTATGCTCAATGCAGGGAGACGAAAACTGGCCAAAGACACTCAAAGGTGTGTTCCTTCCACGGGTCAAGGTGTGTCAAGCTGCAGAAGTCAAAGGTATGCAAGTTTGATTTTGCAGTCGTCATGGTCAAAAGTTGGCTTAAACATGAGTCTAAGTGAAGCTGGCTAAAGGCCAAAAGGTGTAAATAGTCAAAATGCAATGCAATAGTACAACTCAACACAAAGGAGCCTCTAGGGTATAAGGCCAGAACGAAGCGAAGAAGTAAAGAGGAATGAATCTTCATGCATAAGTCATGGCGGGACTACAGAGGACTCCCGAGCCTACTCAAATTAGAGCAGCATCGGCAACTAACATCAGTGAGGTGCTAACTAGGATGCCCATGTAAAGGATGGCTTCTACCATTGTGTCATGATTTAAAGAATCGGTGACTGAAAATGGTTTACGAACCATAACACGATGGGATCGACCCTATGGAAAATGTATCGACAAATGGAGGCTAGTATGCATAATGCAACGGAAAAATGGCTTCCCTAACCTATATGCCGGTGAGAAAATGATACCTGCCATGATGGGTCAGCAGTCATGGAACTGTCCCGAAACTGTCGAAAAAACGTCCAAAATGTCCTGAAAATCAAGCCATTCTCGACATTCCAAGCTCCCAAGTTAAAAGTTACATGAGACCAAACAAAATCAAGTTTTGAAAGCATTTTGCATTTTCAAAGCCTATAAAAAAGTTTTTTGGACTCACCATTTTCACCATTTGAGTTTGAGAGCAGAGAAGTGGAGCAAAAGGAGCAAACTTTCCATACGCCAAATTTAACCATTCAGATTCCTCCAAAATCCCTAGGTAACTCTTATACTTATCTTGCAATTGATTGTGACTAGTTTTAGAATTTTTAATTAATGTTTTACCATTGAATTTTTTGCCAAAAATTTAACTGCGATGTATACGCGGGTTAGTAATATGAAACCCACATACACATGGGCCCTACACGCTACTGTGTGCAAAGGGACCCGCGTATACGCCGCGAACATTTCAAACAAAAAAACTAAGGGTCCAAATTCATTTTTCTTTCAGGATGCCAGTCACTTGGTGAGAAAGAGAGCATGCCGCAGTGGATGATGAGGTCATGAACGATCCCAATGCTTTGGATGCCTTATGAGGATGTGGTTTGCTAAAATTCTTCAAACTACCAAATATGAAAGCAAACACGCGTCTGCTCAAGGTGCTCCTTGATTACTGGAATATCGAGGAGGATGCATTTATGATTGACCAGATGCCACTCAGGATAGAAGTGGAAGATATTTATTTCATCACGGGCCTTTCCCGAAGGGGAGAGGTAGTACATTCTCGGGGTAGGACATGGAGCAGTCTCTCGATCGAGGACAATGTACAGATATGTTGCCCGGGACATCCAAAGAAGGTTGGAAGTAAATTTTCCATCACACATGTGGCGAGTTTATCACTGAGGATAATCATGTTCACCATAGCTCGAGTGAATGGATAAGCTTCTCTGCACCAGGCATCACGGCTAACCATGAGCATGGCAGTTGACTGTCTCACCACCATATTTGACTGGTGTACTCCTCTTCTGGCTAGCATGAAGAGCCAACTCACTTCTATCAAGAGAGGGCAGACCAAAATTTTTGGATATGGGACTATTCTGTGTTCTTTATTTTTTGAGAGGGTCCCTGCACTTCGTCCTAGAGTACCGATTTCAATCGCACCCCATGAGATCCACGAATGGGTAGGTGGGCTGACCTGATGAAACATCTAGGAGGTGGGGAGGTCCCACAGACTGCATTTGATGATGACTTATTTTCCTGGTGGGATCAGCAGATCATCGCCATGGATGACTACCCTTATTCTGGGTTGGATTTCCGAGGAGATCCCGATCTATCATTACCACCGACCGCAGCATGGGGCGACATTGGTAAGTGTTTCAAATTTTATGATTTTTTTTTGTGATTTTTCAAATATAATAATGAACTTTGAAAAAATATTTTTGATAGGATTAAAATGACTAATATGATTATCATGTTCCAGATACTGGGCCAGTACGACCAGATGAGTTCCCACGGCACAAATGTCGCGGCCAAGGGGCCGAAAAGGCAACTGCAGACATAGAGTGAGTTCTACATACAGTTCAGCAACACCTGGTGAGACTGACTCACTGAGTACCAATCGCGGTGGTAGAGGACCTTCCTGTAGTGATGTAGCATCATGTGGTTGGCATGCCACGAGACTAGGTCCGCACTTTTAGGCGTGTGGCCAATGCAGTAGTTTCCTACTTAGCCGCTCACGAGCCGGGGAATTAGATATAGTGGACATGATTATGGGCATTTCAGTCCCAATTTTCTATATTTTTTGGACAGACTTATGTACACTCGAGATGCTTTATGATATATATATATATATATATATATATATATATATATATATATATATATTTATATAGATATAGATATAGAATATATATATATATGTATACAGTTTCACTTTTTGATGCTTAATTTATTGTGATGAATGATGATGTTGCCAATCTAATGCTTAATTAGCGATAGAATCAGCTATACCCAATTATGAGATCTTGGAATATGCAAATAATTAATATAAGTAAATGATCTTTGCAACAACCTCACCCTTAAATATTGGCGATATAAACATGGATCCCTTACCCTATAAATGTTATTTAATTATGACACTATCAATTGTGAATCAAGATAAACTACCAACGAGTCGATTTCGTGAGAAATAGCCTCGGATAGTAAATTAATGACGGCAGTATACTCAGCCATATTGTTTGAAGCGAGACCAATGCATACTCCCCTTGATACCATCAACTGACCATTTGGATAATAGAGTACCCAAGCTGCGGAAGCGAGATTCCAAGTGTGCCAACTAGCACCATCAGCAAATCCAAAATATACTAAGTCCTCCATCAAGACCTGCCAAAGCAAACCAAAAAGTGTTGATATCAAAACAACTCTCAATAAGATATGGACAAATATACATAATGTACAAAGAAGCCACTGCCTAACTGCTACTTAAGCAAAGTACTTCTTGAGGTAGAGCTCGTTTTGGGGCTCCGCCAACTTGTTTCCTTCGAAATCAATTAACTCATATGACCCCTTTTTTAAAACTCGTTTAATTATGAAGGGACTGTACCACATAGGCTTGAATTTTCCTACCCCCAAGGTGTCCTTATCTTGATCATAGACCAAGACAAGGTCGCCTTTAGAAAAGACTCGAGGATGGACAGCTTTCTCATACTGAGTTTTCACCCTTTTCTTATGAGCCTCATTTACTGTGGCAGCATCTCGACATTGTTCATCGAGATGTTCCAAGTGACGGAGGCGCTCTTCGAGACTAGAAGTCTCTGGAAGAAGCTCAACAGCTAACTTAAGAGATGGAATTTCACATTCAATAGGAAAGATAGATTCCATCCCATAAACTAACTGAAAAGGTGTAAAACCTGTAGCAGTCTTGACGGAGGTTCGGTATGCCCAAAGAGCCGGATACAACATAAGATGCCGATTGGATTGGTTTTTATCAATTGTCCTCTGCAGGATTGTCTTAAGAGTTTTGTTTACTACCTCGACTTGTCCATTGGCCTGAGGATAATAAGGAGACGAATGTTCCTACCGGAAACCCAATTTGAGAGCCAATTCAGACATTAGTTGGTTCTGGAAATGACTGCCATGGTCAATGACAATCTCTCTTGGGATACCGAACCTTGAGATAATCTAATTAAAAAGGAACAATGCCGTTGTTTCACTATCATTTTTATAAGTGGGCATGGCCTCAGCACACTTCATGAAGTAGTCTACGGCCACGATAATATACTTGTGATTCACTGTTGAAGGCGGATGACAAGTTGTAAAATTGATACCCCACTTAGTAAAGGGACCGATAGTGACAATGGGAAAGAGAGGAGTTGGATGTGTGCGCATCTTCTGAGTATAAATTTGACATGGGTGACAGTGTTTGATCGCTTCAACACAATCTTTGAAGAGCGAAGGTCAAAAATAGCTAGCACGTAAGATGCACTGAGCTGTAGCAAGCCCTGATAGATGACCACCACAAGCTCCACTGTGGCAGTCATTGAGCACTGACTCTACTTCCTCTAAGGTTAAACAACACCAAAGGATTGAATCAACCCCTCGATGATATAATGTGTCACCAATGATTACATAATTTTTAGCCAGATGACGTAATTTTCAATGTTCATCCTTAGAGAAAGTAGAGGGACACTTCGAAGTCTGAAGATAGACAATGATATCTCCATACCAAGGGTCAAGTGAAGAGATGAGGAATAAATGTGCGTCGAGAAAAATTTCCTCATAAATAGTATCCTCTCCACAAGGCAGCTCAGAAATCAGCTCGACAAAAACCATAGATTTCTTAGACTTAGCAGACAAGAACTCGAGATCAAATTCCTGTAGAATGACTATCCATTGATTATATTTTCCCCCAATCACTCGCCTACTAAGGACAAACTGAAATGGATTGACCGCTGCTAAGACAAAAGTTTTGCGTAGCAAAATATATTGACAGAGCCACTGGACAGCATGGACAACTGACAAGGCCAACTTCTCAATCGGAGAATAGCGAAGTTCAGGACCGATCAAGCCTTGGCTCAAATAATAAATCACATGCTCTGTGAGAGCATCATTTTCTTGAACAAGAACCATACCAATGGTTGATTCTGCTACAACGAGATATAAAAGGAAGTCCCTACCGTAATCCAGTGGACTCAAAAGTGGGGCAGAGACTAATGCCTTTTTCAAAGCATCGAATGACCGCTACGCAAAGTCATCCCACATGAATGGAGCTCCTTTGTGTAGAAAACACATAAACCCTTTAGTAAGCTCGGCATAATTCGCTATAAACCATATTAAGAAATTAGCCTTCCCTTGAAGACTTTGAAGTTGTCGAATTGAGGACGGGGAAGGAAACTGAACTATTGCCTCTACCTTGAAGGGATCAACCCTAATCCCTTCATTTGATACAATGAACCCTAATAACCGACCGGACGTAACCGCGAAAATGCACTTGTCACGCGGAATGAGTCGATCTTGCGGACAAGATAGACCTTCCTAGAATCTAAAGAAGACCTAATGACAAGCAAACCAACCAGACACTATCTTTCTCTAAATTTGCTTTTATAAATAATGGCAAACAAGTGTGTTTAAGGCCTACCTTATGTCCAACGCAAGTTTGGGGATGCCTTCACTCCTTTGATTCAAGTGAGTTCCTTTGTCACAAACCTGCAAACACAAACAAGGAAAACGATTAAATAGCACCTGAATAACCAGTATTATAAAACATATTTAACATGAAAGTCAAGGAGTCCATGAAACAAATAACATGAGATACTTGTTGAGAAAAATGAGCCTGATTGTATTAA
>APFE031235221.1:62435-97761 GCA_000404065.3 Pinus taeda | reverse complement strand
GCACCAAATGCCCAAATAGGGTTGTGATATAGCGATGAGGTAGTAGGTGTGCCTGAAACCAACTAAGATAAAGTCATGTAATTACGTGGTAACTCAGGATGAACACTGGTCATAATGCTTCCTGTGTAAGGGAAACCTTCAGGAGGGAAAGGATATTCCTGCTCCTCGACTGTGCGTGGAGTGGAAACCTCTGAGTGACCAGGAGAGGAGACTGGGATTTCGCCTTTTGATTCCATGGGTGAAAATAGGTGACAGCGGATGACCAAAGATGTTCGAGGGGATAATTCCAAAGGAATACTCAACTGGTCATATAGAGTGTACGGACGTTGCAATTATATCACAACAAGATCAAACAAAGGATTCAAAGGATAAACAACCAGTCCAAGCTGACCCTCAAAAGTTGGTGGACTCTCGGGAGTCTGGATAGGATTATACGGAGATTCTAGGCCAATGTCAGAAAGTGACCCAATATATGAAGGGGGAGGATGAGATGAAAAAGGTTGAATACTCGAAACAATTCCAAGTTTAACACCTTGGTCCTCAAGTGACTACAAAAATTCAGGAAAAGGCTCCTTAGACAATCTTTCAGACAGAGGAGAGGAAGAGGAATTAGGCGAACTAGTTGGTTTAGCCCTAATGATTTTGTATCAAATAACCAAAAGAGAAATTGATTCCAAGGCTTTAAAATGTATTTAAAGGTGTACTCATGATGTCCTCCAACAAAATACTAACAGGGATGTTATAAGATCGTGGGCAACAATTTTTTAAGACACAAAAACAAACAGGTGCTCTTTCATGTTTTAAGAGTCGAGAAAGAAGCAAATGTAACTCTATCACTTTCAGTTTGAAACGAGCTCGAAAGGACAAGCACTCGGGTGATGTTTTATATTTAGGGATTCAAAAATATAAAAATGACTACTTAGGATGATCTAGGTAAAAAAGGATTACTACGTAACCATGAACTGCGGAATACCTCCCAACGAACCGAGAAGTATGGGCAAGCAATCTCCCTGAACGTTGTGTTCAGTGTATCACGTTTACAAGGTAGTAGACTCAGCGTCCTATGGATAAAATATTGCAACCTAGTGGGGTCTCCCTTTATATACATGACGGTACAGGGATCTCAAGTCTATACTAGCACTGTCTAGTACCGAAGTGAACGACAGCTGCTAGGTTTAAAGATGCCAGAACACGTCTCTAGCCTAGACCTTCTAAATGTGATCGTTAGGTTTCAAATGCGCCTTAGGTTAATTGAATACATTTAAATTTTATCTTAAAATTATTTCTCGATTTTTAGACCTTATCGATGTGACTCGAAAGAAACCTATATGCAGCTAAATGAGACAAGACCCTTTCAATTTGATGAATTGTTTACACTAATGAGATTAGAAAACACACTCAAATGCAACAAAACAAGCAATCGAAAGCAAAATGACCTTTTCACTATTTCTATTTTTGAAAACAAAATGATGAAAAACTCTTTCCAATTCCTATCTTTCCTATCAAACGCACTTCAAGTAGCCCTTTCACTAGTTAAGAGAATTCACTTCTTTTCCAAAGCAAATGATGATGCAACTCTAGTCTTCAATGATGCTAACTAATGTAACATATTGATTCAGCAAACTAGAATTATGTATTTCTCAATGAAATGAGAAAAATGAATCTTTCACAAACACTTCAATGAAACATTTCCAATACAATCAACCTCAAGCAAATGCAAAGCACAAAAGATAATTCCTTTCCAAATTAATGATGCAAAGACTCAACCAAAAACAAGATGAGCAATGTGATCTATGCCCGAAAAGAGACGCTCAAAGGACAAAAAAAACTTTTCAAACTTGTTAAATGGAAATCAAAGCAACAAAAGGACTAGCAAACAAAATGCAAGGAGTAACTTGACTATCAGCTTGACTTGTTGAGCACACAAACAAGTGAATGGATGATGACCTAGATGCCCTAGGGTTACAAACCATCCAAGAACTCAAGAAACCAAGTGAAGAAAATGCAAATCAAACAAGCATATAAACCAAGCTAAAATAGCTTTCCAACCAGGGAGAACACAGTCAAAACAAGTTGAGAGATAGAAATCATAAGGGCAAGACACACTACCTATGATCTAGGGGAAACCCTGATCTTCACCTACAGGAATTGTCGTGACTACCTAACGGACAACAAGCGCCGGAAGAGGATCAACGCGACTATTTTTGAGAAACTCGCACTGATCGGCGTGATTGTTAGAAAAATAAATGCGCTGACCAAGGATTCAAGGAAAAAAATAAAAAAATTTCAAATGCTAAAACCAGACTTGCCACTGTAAATTTCAGGCTTAAGGTAGTAAAATAGGCAAAGTAGAGAACACTAAAGGGAAATGGTGATACTAGAAAAGTTCACAAAAAACCATAAAATGAAAATCAATCAAACAAAAGGATTGGCTCCCTAGTGGAGTCGCCAATTTGTGGTGTAGGTAAATTCTCAATGCGAACACAAAGAATTCCTCTAGCCTGAGAGAGTGAGTCTAGCCACAAACAGACAATCTATGGAAAATCTCCTTAAGCTCAATTAAGAGGGCCTATCTCTTATAACACTATTCCACTTGGTGATGATCCTGCTTCCTCACTCCAGCTACTTTCTGTTTCCTTCCTTCGAATACCTGAAACAAGCAAACAACAACAAAAGAAAACGTGATAGCATACAATATTGTATTCAACCTACTTAACAGGTCAAGGAACATTAAGCCATCAAGATGTAAAATAAAACTTCATGTAGGAAATCAATCAATAGTTGTATTCATATAAATCAGAAAGATATTACAACATATGCATTGACGTTCCTGGTCTCCTCTGATGTATCCAGGTTCCCACACTTATGCTAGCATCTCATGGATAGCCCCAACAATGGAATTTTTAAGGCCTCTTCCCTCTAGTCTCAAACCAAACCAAAACACGCTATTCTCCCTCAAACATACACTAGAAAGCTACAAGATATAGATTTCTTGTTGATCATTCAAACTCACTCAACAACTACTAGTTTATCTTGGGAAAATAGAGGTTTATATAGCTTGGATGGATGGGAGATGGTTCCTCTTATCATGGGAGAAGGTCTTATCTCTTGAGTTTGCTCCATCCTAAAAGGGGAAAGGAGCCTAAGCTAACTTCTTTGGCTCCATCCAACCCAACCATCTACCAGACTTCCCTTACAAAGCTTCTAGAACTAGAAGCTTCGACTCCAAATTTAAAAAATTTGCCAAAGGAGGATCAGCGTGACTAGAAAAGGGCTCAGTCGCTCCATACGAAGCTAGGTTTAGTTTTAATCTCTGCAAATCAGTGCAAGGAGGAAACTGGTCAGTAGCATCGATCTTGTAAACTGGGATAAAAGAAATATTTTTGGGAAATGATGCAAAGGGGAATTATTTTGCTCATGAAGAGGGATATACTGGGAGTTTCTTCATGATGGGAAAGCATGTAGGGTTCATTGTAGAGGTCCTCCAGGATCGTGGACGGGGAGTACAGGGACAATGACAAAATGTTGTGTAACACCCAAACCCATAGTTTCCCACTTTTACAAGCTCTCCAACGTAAACATGAGCTTAGTGCTACTATGACATGACTTGACCTCCAAGTTCCAGTGATGTAAGTGGGGCCTACAAACCAACAACTTACTAGCATCCCTCAGGGACTACATATCACTCAGGAGCCTAATAACCACCCCAAGTGATCAATCCCTGAGTTGGAACTCTTTTTCATTGACCTAAATCCACAACCACATCTTTGACACTTCATGCATGTGGTTATGAGGCTATAACCATATCCACAAGCTTGTATCTTATCATTAATGACCCAAAATCCCTTATTTTATGCATGTGGTTGTGAGATCTATGCCACTATTTCAAGAAAGCCTCTAGACCACTGCCAAACATTGCTTGTAACTTTCTAGAATTATGACAACGATGATAATAATGATAAACAATTCATTCTTGAGCAAGATATTGACCAGGACATTCCTAGTACATGATAGACATTTTGTCAAACATATCATAAACATCAAAGCTATAGTTCATGAATGCATATCTTATCATAAACTTTTGAACTTCATCTGAGAATCACCAACAAGGTTCAATGACCTCTCAAGTTAGTTGTAAAAACACTTGTTAGTTCATGCATTCATCAACCATTCAATAAACTATCAAATCATGAAGAAAAGCCATAGATAGAGCACATCATAGAACCATGCTTATAACCAGAATAGAAACCATGATAAATCAACCATAAAATCCACATAATAACAAGTATATGTGCTCATTAATTACATTAGAATAATATCTCATATTAACTTATGAAAAATTCAACCAAGCCAGGGACTTCCATGTACCACCCAACCATAAATTGGGCTGAACCAAATCTTTCTTTCAACAACTCACCCTCGTGTCATATTCCAAGCATGAATGTCGGATATAATGGGATAAACCAAGACATAATCAATCAAGGACTCCAAAGGCTAAACCACCTCCACCCTCAAGCTACCGTGATCCCACCTAAATCGGTCACGAGATCACAAAACCATATCAAGCTTGGATGCCTATGAATTCCTTCACCATACCTTGAGGAATTTTCCTGTCCCCACCCACCTGTCGAGGGCTTCCCGGAGAAAATGATCTCCACCCCCAACCCTTGGGATTTTCCTTATACCACCTCACCTAGTTCCAAAGCATCTAAAAATTCAAATATCAACCAAGAATGAATCCCATCACACCATGGTTATCTAGGAAATGGCAAGGCAGGGCTTAAACCATTGTCAAATCAGGTAAAACCCATACCAGTGACAGAAAATGAACCAAATAAACAAATGCATGTACCATGCATTCACATCACAACAAGGAAATCACGCATGCAACTTATTACCTACACCATCTTCATGTTGAAGTTGTTGATCCAACCTTCTCCTTGTGATCCCTTGCTTTCCTGTGCTTGTCCTTTTCCTTACTTCTCCAAATCCAAGTGAATGCTATAGTTATCCAAGAATACTCTCAATGTGCAAGAGTGTATGAGAGTGTAAGGAGAGAACTAATACTGAACTAGAAAAAGTTGTGAATTATTTCTCATGCATTTTTACTTTGATCTCCCTTTTTCTTCATTTTCCTTCATTTTTCCTCTAATTTCCCTTGCATGCAGATTTGTGTCTCTTCACCTTCCTTTTCTCCTATTTTCTTTTATCTTCATAATTAAATGTCAATTATTGCCTCTTTTCCTTTGCTAATTCCTTTGCCAATTTCCATAGTCATTATTGAACCAAAAGTGATGCCCACTATAGTGTTTTCCCAACATTCAGTTTGGAATATGTGTACCATGAACTTGGTCTTATTTTCTTTGCCTTTATTATCCTTTATTACATGAAACTTTAACCCAGGGCAATTACAGTTGGGAGTTAGTTCCAAGACCAACATGTCAAAATGACATTAGCACAAAATGGGCCTTTAGGAACAAGTTAAATGAGGATGGACAGGTTGTTAGAAATAAGGCCCGAGTGGTATGCAAAGGATATGCATAGGTTGACTAAGTGGATTTTGAATAAATGTTTCCCCTTGTTGCAAGATTAGAGGCAATAAGAATCTTTTTAGCATTTGCATGTCACAAGAATTTCAAAGTTTATCAAATGCACGTGAAATCAACCTTTCTAAACGGAGAAATTGAAGAGAAATTTTATATAGAACAGCCTGAATGGTTCCAATTGTCAGATAGCATAAATGATGTGTTGACTTAAGCGAGATTTGTATGGACTAAAGAAAGAACCAAAAGCATGGTATTCAAGAGTATTCAAACATCAACAGCAACAAGGTTTCAAAAGAGGGACAACTAAACGTAATTAGTATATTAAATCTAAAGATGAAAATATTTTATTTATTATTGTTTACATTTATGACATAATATTTGGAAATAGTCCTGATGATGTGGTCCAATGGTTAGGTGGGGATTTATGGTCCCCACATGTCTCATGGTCCAATCATCAGCAGGACTAATTATGCCTGCGAGATGCTCCATGCACGATTTATTCAGTGTAAAAAAAAATACATAATATTTGGAAGTGATGCGTATATACTAAGTCAAAAAATTCAGTTGAAATGCAAGATTATTTTGAAATGTCAATGCTAGGAGAACTATCCTTTTTCCTTGGTTTGTAGATTGCATGATCAACCAAAGGAATATTTATCTCCCAAAGAAAATACCTAAAGGAAATGTTGAAAAAGTTTGGGATGGAGGAATGTTCACCAATTAACACTCCCATGGCCACTAGTTATAAGCTAAGAAAAGATGATGAATGATATAGGCCAATCAAAAAATGTTTAGATCAATGGTTAGAAGCCTCCTATACCTAACACCCTCAAGGCTAGACATAATGCTAGTTATTGGTTTAGTAGCAAGGTATCAATCATCCTCTAAAAAGATTCATATATTAGCTACAAAAATAATTTCCATATATTTAAAAGCCACAATGGACTTTTATCTGTGGTATCCCAAGGGCCAAAACTTTTTCTTAAGTACATACACAAATGCTAATTAGGTTAGCAGTGTAGAGGATCGTTAAATCACAAGTGGTGGTGCCTTCTTCCTAGGAGACTATTTGGTAGCTTGGTTAAGCAAAAAGTAAACATCAATCTCACTATCCATAGGCAAATCCAAGTACATAACAGTTGCTACGTGTTGCACTCAAATTTTTTGGATGAAGCAAACTCCACAACACATGAAGGTAGTGTATGGTGGACTAATTCCAACTTTTTGTGATAATACAAGTGTTACAAGTATGTCCGAGAATCTTGTTCTTCATTCAAAAACCAAACATATACCCATAAAGTATCAATTTCTTAGAGAATAAGTGGTTGTTAATATTGTAAGGTTGGAATATATATCCACAAAGGAACAAATAGTTGATACATTAACCAAGCCTCTTGCAAAATAACCTTTCGAATATTTAAGACAAACGTTGGGAATGTTATCTCCCTCATCCTATAATCACTCGTCCCACATTTACCCAATTTCAAAGTTTTGTCAAGGGTAAACATGAGTTGAGGGCTACTATGACATGAACCAACCTCCTAGGTCCCATTAAGGAAGTGGGGCCAACAAATTGAAAACTCAACACATCCTACAGGGGTTGTAGGTCACTCAAAGGCTGAGAAACCACCCCAGGTGACCAAATCCTGAGTCAAACCACCTTTCCCTTGCCCTGATCCCTCAATCGCTCCCACAGAAAGACATCCATGTGGTTTGGAGCCTCCAACCGCATGCATAGTCCTGCATCCATGCAGTTGCAACCCAACTTTTCCAGTTAGGAGCATGTGATCATGAATTCTAACCCTAAATTCTAGTTTAGCCTCCAAACCACTGCCTAAAGCTTCCTGAAACTTATTAGGTGCATAAATTACATGAGAACAAAGCTAAGCATTCAAACTTGAGTCAAAGACTTGACCTAATCAGGCCTAACCATGACATTCATTTCATCAAACATATTGAGAACATGTAATCTACAGGTCATGAATGCATATTTGAACACAAGGGTATGATACTTATTTGAGAATCATCAATCAGGTCTAACTCCCTCTCATAATAGTTTCGATAACACTTATTAGCTAGTGCATTCATTAACTATTCATCAACAAATCAAACAAATCAAGATCCATAACTAGAACCTATTATGAAACCATGTTTATAACCATCATATAACCTAGAATAATAACCATGATAGAACAACCATCAAAGCCTCATAATAACAAGTAAAAATACTCATGAAATACAAAAGGAAAATAGCTCTTATTAACATATAAAAAAGTCAACCAAAGTCAGGGACTTCCACATACCACCGATCATAGATTCGGCTGAACCAAATCTTTCTTTCAACCAATCAACCTCATGTCATATTCTAAGCATGAATGAAGGACTCAAGACAAAAACAACCAGGGCTTCCTGGAGATCAAACCACCTCCACCCTCAGGATTTACCACAATCCCGCTAAAATCGGTCAAGGGATTCCTAGGCTCAAAACAAACACATAAACCACCAAGATTTACTACAATCCTGCCAAAACTGGTCAAGAGATTACTAGGCCCAAAACAAGATTGGATGCCTCATAATTTCTTCACTAATACCTTGAGGAATTTGCATGTCTCCACCCTCAGGCTTTACCACAATCCCGCCAAAAACAGTCAATGGATTCCTATGCCCTTGGGAATTTTCTTGAGACCACCTTAGCCAGTTCCAAAACCATCCGACAATCCAAAGCTCAACCAAATGAAAGAACCCCATCACAGCATGGATATCCAGAAATCACAAGGCAAGGTTGAAACCACTGTCACACCTAACAAAACCCATGTCAATGACACCAAGAAAATCAAATACATACATGCATGTTCCATACATTCACAAACCAGCTAGAAAATCACACATGAAACTTGTTACCTATAAGTATTCTTGTTGAAGTTGCTTGATTCAATTTTTCCTTTCCTTCTTTTGATTTCTTTTGCTTCCTTGTCCTTCCTTTTCCTTCCATTCTCCAACGCTAAAGTGCTCCAAGAATGCTCTCAATGTTCAATAGTATGAGAGAATAGAGAGAGCTCCAACCCAAAACTGTCAAAAGGTTTTGAATTGATCCTTGGAAGCCTTTTTATCATTGAAGCCTCTATTTTCTTCAATTTCCTCTATTTTTCCTTCAATTTCCCTCTCATGTAAACATGTGTCATTTCATCTCCCTTTTCTCCTATTTTCCTTTACTTCATAAATAAAATACCAAATCATTCCTCTTTGCCTTTGCCAATTTACCCTTATCCATAAAAACCAAAATGAACACCCACTAGGATGTTTTGCCCAACACTCAGCTTAGAATATGTGTCCCATGACCTTGGTCTTATTTTTCCTTTATTAACTTTAGTACGTGAACTATTAACCCAGGGTTGTTACAAACCCTTGCCCCTTAGGAGAACACTGTCCTTGGTGTTTTATGACACCTATAAATAGCAAGACCGTTGAAAACCAAAACATATTGCCCATGGAGCTTTATAACGTAGCTCGATGCAATATTTATAATGAACAACTTGTTGAAAAGCAAAACCAACATGACAACCATACTGCTTATTGGAGATTTATAACAGAGTTCATGGGTATTTCCAATAACAATCATAAATAGATATCTACATATACCAAAACTCCTTTGCCTCAACCAACAAACAATGAAGGATACATAGCCCGATCTACACCTCATAACTTTGCTTCTCTTTCCTTATCACTAGCAATTTTTAGCAGAACATATGCCTTCTTTTCTGTGTGTTCCTCAGAATTATTGCATTCCTTATTTGAGGAGACTTTTACCTTGGATGAGTTTGAATTCAACTTACCTTTCCCTTTATCTGATACTAGGGGAATATCTTGGGGAGCAGTTCCCTCTTGTTGTTTTGGTTCCCTCGACCTCTTTCTTGAAGATCTTAGATCATACCTTTAGTGTAGTTGTGCTTGCATAAATCCACAAATTGTTTACAATAATCACCTATGTCCTCCTCATTTGTTGTTGCTTCTCTATCATGACTTGTCTCCTAGTGAGCCATATTTTCATGTTCTTCTTCAGAGAAAGAGGAATACAAGTTTCCCTGCATCTCATGTCTATCTGATGATTGTTCATCGGGATCAACTTCTAAATATAGAGGATGAGGGATTTGATCAAGGTGGTCCTTTCTTTCCCTTGGAAGTATCTGTAATGGTGGCCTTCTGTACTGTGGCTTATAACATCTTACCTTAAGCATTCGTTTTCGGGAGACCCTTGTTCTCTAGCTCAAGTTTCACCACCTTATGCGATAAACTCTTGATGAGTTTATCCATTACTTCCCACTTTAGATCTGGTGATTCTTTAACTTGACCAGAGGAGGATGTTTCTTATTTCCCACTTTTATTTTCAGTAGGTTCATCCTTACCTCTTGACTTCCCTACCAAGGTGAAATTTGCTTCTACCTCAAGAGAATCAATGTGGATTTGATCCAAAGTGCAAGACTCCTTTCTCTTAGGGTAAAACCAAAGTCGGATTCAAAGGCTCCCACAAAAACTACGTGAGCAGCATCTTGAGGAGGCTTTATCTCACCAAGCAGGTTATTATGTTGCTTATTGAAACTTTTTATGAATTCTGAAATATCCTCTTATGGCTTCTTCCTTATAGCATTGAACTCTATGAGGACATACTCATGATTTCTCTTTTCATCCCACTTTTGTGTGAAAGAGTTTTCGAGTTCCTCCCAAGTAGTGATGGAGGCATTAGGTAGGGATTTAAACCATTTTATGGCTTTTCCATCAAGGGATTATACAAAGAGTCTCAGGACCACATACAGTTGTTCTACATTTAGATTCTCAGAAAAAACACAGAAGGTTTCAATGTGTCTCTGTGCAGTGCTTTCATCCTCCCCATTGAACCTAGGCAAAAGCTTTAGGTAGTCCTAAGTCATAGCACTCAAAGGTTGAGGTAAATCAGGAGGGGCATATTTATTCAGTAAGAAACTTGGAACAACCATCTTAATTAATAGAGGGGGGTTGAGATTTGTCGGAGAAACTTGAGCCAAAACCACAGTGGTTGGAGTGGCTAGACTAAGAGCAGGGTATGTAAGTGTCTTAGGAGTAAATTATGAGTAGTGAATGACAATGATTTGGGAGTTGGATGAGGAAGCTTCAAAGAATGATGAGATAGTAGCATAGGTAGTATGATTTTTCTCCTTCCAGACTCTCCTGAAAATTAATTTCTTTGGGTCAGATACAAATGGGGTTTTCTGTTAAGAGGTATATGAGCGAGTGTGAGGCTTTCTAAAATCCAGGATGATGAATGATAGTGGGATTTGTGGAGTTTCCAAGGTGATGAGGATGCAATCAATATGTCTTTCCTCACCTACACAAAGAGTTCCTAACTTGTCGTATCCCAGGGGAAAAATCCTTCAATAAGTTCCCTGGCAATGGTGCCAGAACCTTGGATTGCTTACAAGGCCAGTGCTTGGAACATTTAGATTTTGTGTCTTATATGATTCTCAAGGAGCTAGAGACATCACATATATTTTTATACATATGTTTATATATATATATTGAACAACATGGGTTGGTTCATTCATCTAAAGGCATAAACCATGTATTTATAAAAAGAGCTTCGGCGTAAATCACATGAAAAATATATTTGTTGACGCGTTTCGAACCAACTAGTGTGGTTCATCATCAGGACAAGTTGAAGAAACAGATCTGGCCTAGCAAGTTAAATAGACTGAGCAGAGACTCCAACAGCTACATAACGGCTATTTTTGACTGAGCTTAGACTCCAACGGCTACTTTTGACTCTAGGACCTGGGCCAAAATTATATTAATAAATTTAATCTTATTATTATATTTATAATATTAAGAATAATAATATAATACTCTATTTCTAGGAATAAGAGAAATTAGGTATAATAATAAATGGGTGAATAGTATTAAAAGAAATTTATTCATTTATATAACATTGGGTTCAATAAAATAATATTAAAGGTTATTTAAAGATTCTTATTAAATGATTATTGGTTGAATGACTTCTTGAAGGAATAATTTAAGTTAAGTAGCCGTTGGAGTCTAAGCTCAGTAAAAAATAGCCGTTATGTAGCTGTTGGAGTCTCTGCTCAGTCTATTTAACTTGCTAGGCCAGATCTGTTTCTTCAACTTGTCCTGATGATGAACCACACTAGTTGGTTCGAAACGCGTCGACAAATATCTTTTTCATGTGATTTACGCCGAAGCTCTTCTTATAACTATGATGAATCACAGAAGCCTCAATTCTACAAGAGGCCAGATGTTGGCCAGTTTATGATTTTTGGGTCATCGGTATATTGCCATGTGACCAAAGATGCACGGAATAAGCTTGATCCAAAAACAAAGTTGGGGATATTTGTGGGGTACACTAATACACCTCACAACTATCAGGTGTACTTTCCAACCAACATGATGATAGTCGTTTGCAGGGATGTGAGATTCGATGAGGAGAAGGCCATGCAAGTTTCCTTTGAGAGGGAGCTTTAGCTACATGCAGTTGAGTATCTTTTAGCTCCTAAGGTTGAGGAGCCTCATATTGATGTGGAGCAGCCACATGCAGAGGATCCGAGAGTGGAGAGATCCACTCAGGCAGAGTCTTCTAGATATGGGAGAAAGTGCACTAGAAATGCAGATAGATTGTTGTTGGATGCTAGAGAGAATGTGGGAGCACCCACATCATAGCGTAGATAGAGGATGTCACCTGAAAAGTACACTGGATACATGGCTCTTATGAGCGAATGTGTTGTGACAAACCCATCTTCCTTTGAAGAAGCAGTGCAACATTTGATTTGGGTTGATGCCATGGTGGAGGAGTATGACTCCATAGTTCGTAACAGTGTTTGGGATGTGTTCTTGAGACTGGAGGATAAGTCTGTGGTGAACTCTCGTTGGCTTTACAAAGTAAAACAAGCTACAAATGGTAATGGGGAGAAGCATAAGGCTAGCTTTGTGGCCCATGGCGTTTCATAGGTAGAGGGGATTGACTATGATGAGACCTTTTCTCCTATTGTAAGGTACTCGTCGATCAGATCTATATTGGCACTATCAACGTAGATGGGTTGGAAGATACATCAGATAGATGTGAAGACAATCTTCCTTAATGACACGATTAGGGAAGAGGTGTACATAGAGAAACCTGAAGGTTTTGAAACCTTCAACCACGAGTCGCATGTGTGTCATCTCAAGGGAGTGTTGTATGGGCTGAAGCAAGCACGTCGTGCTTAGTAAACCAGGATAGACAACAACTTCACTAGGTTGGGCTTCACAAAGGGTAAAACAGATGCAAACCTGTGCCACATACTGGTGGAAGGTAAATTGTTGATCATTGTACTTTATGTTGATGATCTCATACTAATAGGTGATGATCAAGTGATAAAATCTTGCAAGGAGGACCTTGCAAGAGAGTTTGAGATGATGGAATTGGGGCTCATGCATTACTTTCTGGGCATGGAATTATGGCAGGGTGATGGGGAGTTGTTTTTGTCTCAAGGAAAGTATGGCAATGAGATACTCAGGAGGTTCCACATGGAGAGTTGGAAGCCTATGTAGACTTCTCTAGCAAGTATCTGGAGGAAGGAGGATGCTACTTTGGGAGAGGTAGTGGAAGCTACTATTTACAGGAAGTTTGTGGGTTCACTCATGTACTTGGTGAACAAACGACTGAATTTATGCTATATAGTTAACCAGCTGAGTCAAGTGATGGTTAGACCTACCAATATGTATTGGAAGGAGAAAAAGCATGTATTGAGATAAATCAGGGGCATTGCTCATTATATATTATGGTACAAACAAATAGAGGGAGTGAAGGTTCAAGGTTTCACCGATGCAGATTGGGTAGGGAGTCCATTCGACAAGAAGAGCACATTAGGAGGGATCTTCAGTATTGGGTTAGTGATAGTTTCTTGGTACAATAGGAAACAGAGATCGGTTGCACTCAGTTTTGCAGAGCCAGAGTACATGGCTTCCAGTCAGGCAGCATGTGAGGCCATCTAGATGAGGAAGATCCTAGTTGGATTGTTTAGTCAGCAGATGGATCCAACTGTGATTTACCGCGATAATCAAAGTTGTATCAAACTCTTTGAAAATCTAGTTTTTCATGGTCGGTCCAAGCATATTGATATTTGATATCATCATCTCGAAGATTGTGTATTGAGGCAAATTATGTTGTTAGCGTACATTCCCACGGAGGAGCAAGATGTTGACATTTTGACAAAGGCATTGTCAAGATGTAAATTCGAGTTTCATAGAGAGAGAATCGGGGTATCATATAATCCCTTTCTTGTTGAGAGGGAGCGTTGAGAAATGGAAACAATAAATTCTAGTTTAATTTTCCCTTGAATTAAACTAGGAATTAAAATCGAATTCTACTCTCATAGCAACTTGTAAATAGATAATTAAGTTTAATTAACTTAATTATCTTATAAATTTTGAGTTGGAAGTCTTTTTGTAGTCATGTATATGTTATCCTTAAGTTTTAGGGGTCCAAGATGAGTTTATATTGAGTTGTATTTAGATTAAATTAGTGTACTGAGTTATGGCCAGTTAAATTAGTTCTAATTGTTTGCGGAACTAATAGAGGACTAACAGTCAGTTGGTGCACTAGTGCATCCACAAGTGTTACTCCAATTAACTAAAGTTTCCCTCGTGAGAAACTCATGCATGACAGCTCAGAGAAAGGCCTAGTTGGGACTAGAATGCAAGGATAGTGTACTATCAGTTGTATGATTTACTAAGTTGTAAATATCATGCATACAATCAAAGAAGGGCCTATGTTTGGATTGCACAGTTTTGGAAGCATGAATTCCCTTTAAATACGGGTTATTCATCTTAGGAATTCCTCAAGGAAATATGGGCTTGGAAGGTAGTGGAAATTGGCTAAGTGTTGGCTAATATCGAGTTTCTGAGGTAAAGAGTTGAGCATACTTGTGCATAATTGTTCTTGTGAGAAAAAGCTTTTGAATTCTTTCTATTTTTCGCCATTTGTG
The DNA here is from genome assembly GCA_000404065.3 of Pinus taeda. Taxonomy (NCBI): domain Eukaryota; kingdom Viridiplantae; phylum Streptophyta; class Pinopsida; order Pinales; family Pinaceae; genus Pinus; species Pinus taeda. The sequence goes on along the minus strand of APFE031235221.1, from coordinate 83,210 downwards.
GCTTAACATGTTGTTGTCCGATATTTCTCAACCATAGAGGATATCTAGCACCACTAATATACCAAAGATGGTTTTTTTAGTCTTCCAATACCATAGTTCTGCTTGTCTACACCTGTTCTAATTTAGGAGGTACGAAGCTTTCCATCCTCCTTGGATTCTCTTTGATCTGCATGTCTCCTAGCTAAGCCTATAGTGAAAGTCAATTCCTAAATACTTGTACACATCTATCACCTCCAAGGGGTTTCCCTCAAAGAGAAAAGTTCCTGATGTTTCCTTCTTTTCAGAGAAAAAATCATAACTTTAGTTTTGTTGGTATTTATTTGCATTCCCACCTCTTGACAAAAGAGTTCCAGAGATTTCAAGTGTTCTCTCAAACCTAGTGCCGATTTAGCGATAATAATAAGGTCGTATGATCCGGATTGTCCACAGTCTCTTGTTCATTGAGTCGACGTTTCAAACCCCAAAGGGGGTCCATCATTCATTTCCATCTTTCACAAATTTGTCCTGATGATGGACCCCCTTTGGGGTTTGAAACGTCGACTCAATGAACAAGAGACTGTGGACAATCCGAATCATACAACTTCAAAAAACTTCCACAGAAGCCTAAAATCTAACAATAATAAGGTCATCTACATATAAAAGTAGTTTCACCACATAGCTTTCCAGTCGGACGCCTTCTCCTTTGGTATTGTTTATCCACTCTTCAATCTTATCAATATATAAACCAAATAATGTGGGAGAAACAAGACATCCCTGTTTAACTCCTATGTCACTATCAAAACATTCAAACATGCCTTCCTTTGTTATGATTCTGGCTCTAAACCTCTCATAAAGCTTATGAACAACTATCCTATATTCCTTTGGGACCTTTAGTTCTTCCATTTTGTTCCATAATTTATCTCTAAGGACAATATCGAAGGCTTTTTTGAAGTCAACAAAGCACCAAAATGCTTCCCCACCTTGGTTGTCCCAAACTTTTTCAATGGAGTGTCTTAGAGTGATGCAATGATCAATGGTAGAATGTTTAGGCCTAAAGACAACTTGTCCCTTTGCTCTTTTCCCCTATTTTTCTACCCATTCGCTGATTCTGTGTTGTAGCATGATCCCAAAAAGTTTACCAAGAAGAGGGTTGATCATAATAGTACGATAGTTAGAAGGGTTATTGATGTCTCTGGTTTTATGAAGAGGTATAACAACACTGGTTCTCCACTCAACTGGAAAGCTATCTTGATTGACTCGTTTAAATATCTCCTTTATGTGTGGGGCTAGAAGATTCATTCCCCATTTTTAAAATTTTGCTTGTAAATTGTCAATGTCTTGCGCCTTTCCATTTGTCAGTTTCTCTATACTTTGTTCAATATCAGCAGCCGAAAATAACTCTCTTGAGGAGACAATTATGGGAGGCTTACTTTTCTCATTTGTCCATACAAAATTTTTGCATAGTCTAACCATTGTACCCCTGTGATATTGTTTTCTATTTTCTTTTTCTTTTGTTGTATTTCCTTCCAGAAACCTTTGGGATTATGTTTTGCAAAAGAAATTAATTCCTTCCTTATTGAAATCACATAACTTTCTTTCTTCGATTTTATCAATTGTTTATATATAATATTCTTTTCTTTGCTTGACTTCTCTTTGAGAAATATTGTCGCATCCTTGCACTCTTTATCATACCAAGGATTAGTTGGGAAGGTATTTGTGATCCTCTTCATAGGCCTAGATCTCTTACATACCTTTAAATCTTTGTGTATTAAGGGGGTCAACATACTATTGCAAACATATCTTTTATCTCTTTTGTTATCCTTACAGCCCCTATTGTTGTTTTTGGCTAGCTGGAGGCATTCTTTAAGAGCAACCCTAAATAGCTCCTGATTTTCTTGGTTTAAGATAATTCTCCCATGTTCTGGAACTTTCTTGTGCGAATGATGGGGATGTTCCCCCATTTGATCTTTTGTATTTATACCAAGCTTAATAAGGAGAGAAAAATGGTCAGAGTCTAGCTCTATAGGGAAACACTCAATATTAAAGTTCAACAACTTGGAAATAAACCTTTGAGAGCATATAACATAGTCTATTATTCTTTGCTCGTTATATGTTTTACAAGTAATAGTATTGGACTTCAGCCAATTTTTCATGCCATTGCATATAACCGTGTCATTTAGGCTAAAAAGGCCTGATAGTTCTACTCCAAAGTGCGAAACCTCCCTTTCCCATCTTGCAATGTCCTCCTCCAAGGGTGCTCTTCATTCTCTCTAAGCCATAATGGATTGTTATCCTCTCTCATTTCGTTGCTCATCTGAATAGATTGATTGTTTGTTGTTCTAGCATCAAAATCACCAATTAGGAATATTTCTCCCTTAGTACTAAAGCTTGAAATATCTTTTTTCAATGCTACATATGGGTCTTCACTATCCAGGTTCCTTTTTTTGTAGAATTTTGAGCATTTTGGAGCAAAATAACAAGCAGCCAACCACATTGTTGCGTCCATCTCTGTTATTTATAGCCATATAAATTATTTATTTGGGCTTTCTTTCTCCAATTTTATAATCCTAGTCCATGTTTCTTTTTTTAGGACTTTTATTCCTCCATGTCCTTTAACTGATTTTGTTTCTTCGTTCCAAATAAAGGTTTTAGTTTATCCTTTGAAGTATGGAATTCTACATCCATTGTGTTTGTGTCTTTCCATAAGACAAATAATGCATTTACCCTCAGCTATCAGCCCCAACCCCAGTGCCCTTCTCCATGGATAACCTTTGCAATTCTAGCTTACCATATTTAGGTACTCCCATGGAGCCTTGAATCCCTATTTCTTGTGTGTTCTCTATCATTGACTTGGGCTTTCCTGTTTTTCAACCATGGCCTCTTTCCTGCCTCTCTTGTTGACTTTACTTTCTCCCATTATTTCCTCCTTTCTTCTTGTTGAATGAGTGTTAATTCTTCATCTAAGTAAATACGAGTGCTTTTAAGCAACCCTCTATTCTTTAATATTCTCGCCTTGTCCTCCATACATCTCAAAGCAACTCTTACGTGTCTATCCCTTCCTACTCCCATAATCTTTGCTATCATGTTTGCCTGTTGAATCCCGTCTGTCCAATGCAACTTATTCTTGAGAAAATCCCTTGTTAGATTATATGTTCTCTCTTTTTGCCCAAAATCTTTCAAACCTTCGATGATGATATTTGTCATTTTTTCTTCTCTGTCCCTTTACTCTCTCATTTGTCTCTTGATTTGTTTTTCTATAATTTCCTTTTGTTCTCTTGTCAATTCTTTTACCATCTGGGCCCAAGATTTAGCCTCTTTTATTTGCTCCATTAGCTTGTTTTCTCTTACTTCCATGTCTACCATTATTGACTAACACTTTTCCATCTGAATTGTGCTAGTCACTCCCATTGGCTCTAATCGATTTTTTTCTATTTCTTTTGTCCGTTCCATTTCTTGCTTTAAGTTGATTAGTTCTTGCTGCCCTTTCTCCATTTTGTTTTGTAGAATTCTTACTTGTTCTTTTAACAACTTGTTCTCTCTTTCAATCTTCCCCTTAGCTTTGTGATTTATTTTATCTAGTTGTCTTCTTGATGTACCTTTGCCTCTAAAATGTCAATCTTCTTTTTTTACAGCCATGAACTCATTTATATATAGTTTTGGAGATGATACTAAAGGTGAGGTTGTGGGGCTGTATATGTCTTTGTTGTTTTGATGTCCATCCTTACTCTTCCCTTTGTTTAATGCAGAGGTTTCAATTATGATTTGTTTTGTTTTGCATGTTTCCTCAGAAGAATGTGTCTCTTTCTTTTTGCCTTTGTTACCTCCCTGATCAATTTGTTTCACTATTGAAAGGCCTCTTATAGCTGTTGCCCTAATGTTGCTTTTTGTTACTTTTGGTAAGACCATGATGAGTCTTTTTTCCTGCAATTGTTTCATTTTCCTTACTTGTATGTGCTTTAATATCCCCAAATATTTTTTCTCATTTACAAAGATCCACTTATCAGTTGGGTTGTTTGTGTTAACCTACTGAAACTCTAGTAAAAGGGATTTTCATTCCAAGTCATGATATGTCTCTATAGGCATTTTCACTACCTCACAACAGTTTGAAGACCATTTTACTAATCCAAGATTGTGAGGGGATATGTTTTTCATTGAATTTTGGTTTTTACTAGCAACAAAACTAGAATCCCCTGTTTTACAACTGCTTTGACCCACTTCAGGCATGGGCATGGCTTTAAATGGCATTTTGATGTTGTTTAATCCCTCTATTTACGACTCAAAATTATTTCTTCAACCCCAACAAGCAGTAAAAGTTAAAATTTCTATTTCAAAAGACACAGAGAAATATGAGGCAAACCTATTCCTGCAATTTCTATGATCCCATGCAAACTCTCTCGGTCCAAGAAAGCATAACCCTTACTTGTGGTTGTAGACCCATGTCCCCTTGCTCGATACTTACCACTGCTCCCCACTATTCAAGTTATCATTATTCCCTACTCAAGCTATAGGTTGTTCCCTTCCCATCACTTAATACTTTTGTTGCATAAAAACTCTCTACTCTCACTACTATCCATGATGCTCACACTATTTTCTAAAAACAAATAACGCCTTTTGACCGGAAAAGAGTACCATCATGCCAACAAGTTGAGGGAGAAAAAATTCAATTGCCAAAGGAGAAATGACATATTTGAATAGCCTTTCCACATGAAAAGCCGAGGCGAAACATCTTCACCTTCGGTGTAATAAATTTCATAATTAATAATTTATTCTTATTTATTCTTATTAGTTTTAGCTAAACACTGAAATTTTTTATTCAGAATTCCTTCGAAATTTATATTAAATTCAGAAATTAAAAAGAAGGTCGCTTATTTAATTACTCTGTGATCAAGAAACCACCAACGAACCTTTGATCGTGCTAAACAACCCAAAAACCCCCTAAAAAAGTGGTTATGACGTGGCTTTAACACCACGAATTTTAAGAGAAAAGTAGTCTCACCTAACGATGACATGGGAAGGCTTCGACGCTTATTATTTTGCTGTCGGTCAAGCCAAGCTCGACGCGCAAGAAAATTCGCGTGAGTTGCTACACTCCAATTGTTTCGGCGTCTATTATCTGTCTTCTTTTGTTTACCTCATGCTCCTCTCCTCCCTTATTTAAACAGCCAGCCCTACCGTTTGTGACTCAAGCACTGCTCTTGCTCTTTCACTCTCTGCTGATTGGAGGTTCCTTTAATTGCATTGTTGCTTTCAACTCCACGGCCATAACAGCGGCTGCTCAAATAATTCATTGTATTGATTGTAGCCTCAAATTTGGAGGATAAGATGGAGGGTACAGCTGTAGCACTTTTAAGTGCAGTTATTCGCATTTTGTTGTTCATGGCTGCCACAGTTGGAGGGAAGGCTCAGTATAGCTCGGCGCCCATAAGCACGGGTAAGAAAAGTGGAAAACACTAATAGCCTCCATGGGTGTACATCAAGCACCTTCTATGTGCCTGTGCCACTTTGTCTATCATCACTTGTTTTGATTAATTATAGATTATTTTTCTCTCTTGCTTGAGAATTTTTTTAAAATTAATTATATCTAATAATTTTAATAATTTTATAGTCAAAGTTTCGAACCTGCTAATGATATTCATTTCAGAATAGCTAATAGTATATAAACACTTTGGAACTAAAGATAAACTCATTAATAGATTCGAAACTTTAAACCTAAAATTAATAATATGATTAATCTAAAAAATCTCAAACATCATTATAAATCAGAAAAATCTAAAATCAAAAAATATTCTTCTCTTTCTCACAAATCACATATAGCCTTGTTCTGATTTTATCAATGTTGATCTGTTGTTGTTATGCAGGAATGACAATCGATCAAGGAATTGCTTACAGTCTCATGTTCGTTGCATTGCTGCTCACTTATTGGCTCCATTATTTCTCATCAATTCATATTTGTGCGTGCTTATATAAAATTTTATATATTATTATTGGCATCGAAATCATGAGCACAATTTTGTATATTATTATTGGCATCCAAATCATGAGCATTGACCTGATTATAATGTATATTGTCAGTGGGGCATTTGTGTTTTCTCTTTCTATGGAGAGCATAGAATCCATGAAAAGAACAAATTAAGGTATTAACCTATCTGCCCATCGATAAAGGAGCATGCAGCAACCCATCGCCACAGAAAAAGCGTTTCCATTTTATTTCACAAATGAAATATAATATTTCTTGAAACAATAAAGTTTTAACCTCTTTTCCCAAACACCAATATGAATGCCTTTTTATAGTGAATGATAAATGTAGGGATTAGGTGTTAAGTGTGAAGCCAAATTTACACAGGATTTTAGATCTTTCTAGATCTCCACACCGCCATTAGTTTCTAGATCTTAACGCCACCATTAGTTTCTAGATCATTTCAGATCTACTTCTTAATCACATACAAGATTCTAGATCCTTCTTCTGCCTCTATGAATTTGTAATTTCTTTGACCAAGGAAAGCAAGCCAAGGCCCAAGCATGTTATGTAATGCAAAGTGATTTCTGTTCTCTAGTGATTGTTTTATCTATTCCGCTATTTCTGATTGAGTAATCTTGTTGTTTCTCCATTTATCTATCTCTGAGTATAAATCCACTGTGTGTTATGTATACTCTGATCTAAAAAATTTATTCCTATATCTCATAGGAATCGTTGCATCACAACATCTCTGTATACTCTGATCTAACAACTTTATTCCTATCTCTCATAGGAATCGTTGCATCACAACATCTCTTTACAAGCTTCTGTTGCAGCTATGTACTTTGCTTCTGTTGTAGAGAGGGCTACTATTCTTTGTAGCCTTCACACCCAAGATACTGCTGCACCTGCAAATGTATACAAATAACCTGTAGTGGACTTTCTGGTATCCATATCTCCAGCCATATCAGCATCTGTAAATCCTTCAAGCACAGTCTCATCATGACCAAAACGTAAACAATAATTACTAGTACCCTTGAGATACCTCAAAATCTATTTTACAGCTTGTCAATGTTGCTTGCTTGGATTGGCAAGGAACCTACTCACTACTCCCACTGAATATGCAATGTCTGGTCGTGTGCATACCATGGCATACATCAAACTGCCAACTGTTGAAGCACAATGAATTTTGCTCATCTCTTCTTTCTCCTTGTCATCACTAGGACATAATTTAGTACTCAGCTTGAAGTGGGCTTCAAGGGGTGTACCAACTGGCTTGGCATCCTTCATATTAAATCTGTCAAGCACCTTCTTGATATATTTTTCTTATGACAACCACAACCTTTTATTTTTCCTTTCACACATAATCCACATGCCCAATATCTGTTGTGCTAGTCCCAAATCCTTCATTGCAAATTTGCTACCCAAATCTTTCTTCAACCTATTGATCTTATTCTTATCATGCCCAACAATCAACATGTCATCCACATATAACAATAATATGATATACTTTCCTTGATCATACCTCTTAATATAGACACAATGGTCAGCTTCCAACCTCTGAAAACCATGTTCCAACATGAATGAATCAAATTTCTTGTACCATTGTCGAGGTGCATGTTTCAACCCATAGAGATTCTTCTTCAACCTACAAACAAGGCCTTCTTTGCCTTTTTCTATGAAGCCTTCTAGCCGCTCCATATAAATTTCTTCCTCCAATTCACCATGAAGGAAAGCAGTTTTTACATCTAACTGTTCACATTCTAGGTCTAAAGGAGCAACTAGACCAAGAATGACTCTAACGGATGACATTTTAAAAACAAGTAAAAAAACTTCAGTGAAGTCAATACCTTCTTTTTGGGCAAAACCTTTCACCACCAATCTTTCTTTATACCTCTCCTTCTTTTCATCACCTTCATGGTTAATCATGTACACCCATTTGTTTTTTAGAGCCTTTCTACCTTTCGGGAGGTTTAACAACTCCCAGGTTTTATTTTCCTACAAACAGTTCATTTCTTCTTCCATTGCTTTCTTCCATTCTTTACTGTGCTTGAATTTAAAAGCTTCTTGAAAACAATTAAGTTCACCTTCATCAGTCAACAAAATATAGTTTGAAGGAGGATACCTTTATGAAGGCTTATGAGGCCTAGAAGATCTACGAACCAACTGTGGTGGTGCATTGTGAGGTTGAATCTCCTGTAAAGGTTCCTGCAAGATTCCTTCTTCTTGTTGTCTTATTTTCCACTTGTTGTTCTTCATGCTCCTGAATTTGTTGTTCATTTTCTTGTATTGGTGGTATGTTTTCCTGTTGCTCTTCAAACGTGTCAATAAACTTCTTGACCTCCAACTCACCTACAGTCCTCTTGAAGATTTTTGACTCATTAAATATAACATCCCTACTTCTAATAACTTTATGTTTGACTGGATCCCATAGACGATAACCAAGATCTTCATCTGCATATCCCAAAAAAATGCATTTCATAGATTTATCATCTAGCTTAGTTCTATTTTCTTTGGGAATATGTATGAATGCTTGATCCAAAGATTTTCAAGTGAGAATAGTTCAAATTCTTATCAGTCCAAACTTTTTCAGGGATATCGCAATCCAAGGCTGTAGTTGGAGATTTATTTATGACATAGCAAGCGGTCCTAACTGCTTCAGCCAAAAAATTCTTCTCCAAATTGGAATTGGAGAACATACTTCGCACTTTTTCCATAATGGTGCGATTCATCCTTTCTGTGACACCATTTTGTTGAGGAGTACGAGGCACAGTCTTCTCATGCTTTATGCCAAACCTGTTACAATATTCCTTAAATGCATTTGAGCAATATTCTCCACCACTATCTGTTCTTAAACATTTTAGCAATCTGTTAGTCTCTCTTTCGACAACAACGTGGAATTTTTGAAATATTCCAAACACCTCACCTTTATTATTCATAGGATGCCCAAACCTTCGTGGATGCATCATCTATAAATGTTACAAAATATGATGCTCCTCCTAATGATTTGATGTTAACAGGCCCAAACACATCTGAATGTACTAATTCTAACACATTTTTCTTTCTGTCATGGCCACCTCTAAGGAATGAAACCCTTCTTTGTCTACCATATATAGAATGCTCACAAAGATCAAGATTATAGGATTTCAAACCTGCAATAAATTTTTATCAACAAGAATTTTTAAGAACTTCTCGCTCATGTGACCCAAACACTTATGCCACAGATCTGTTGAATTTCCTTCTTTTGTGACAGCAGCCAAATCTGATTTTCCTATTACTATCTTCAACGTGTATAATGTTCCTGTCTTGGGTCCTTTAGCCATGACCAATGCACTTTTGCTAATTTTTCAGCCTTCTTTTCCAAAGTTTCTCGAATAGCCTTCATCATTTAGTTGTCCCATAGAGATTAAACTCATGCGCATTTCTGGTACATGCCTGACCTGTTTCAACAATATATCTTGTCTATCTTTCATCTTGATCTGGACATCTCCCACTCCAACAATACTGCAAAAATTATTATTTCCCCAATGTACTCTACCATAATCACCGGGATTATATGAAACAAAACTATCTTTGCATGGGGTTACATGGTGAGATGCCCTAGAGTCAAGGATCCAATCAAAGCCATTGCTAGATGTATATACACATGCATCCTCTACTGAAACGGTAAACAACACATCACCAGCTGTGGCTGCAACAGTAGACTCACCTTCATTTGTGATGGATGACTTGTAATTTGTACTAGATGGTCTCTCATCCTTTTGTCCTTTCTTCCAGAATCGACATTCTTTCTTCATGTCCCCAAGTTTGCGACAATGAAAGTAGATGATCCTTCCTCTCCTTGATTTTGATCTACCTCTCGATCTTGATCACCCTTGCCAGCCTCGATCCATTCTCCTACCACGATCAGCTAGAGCTAGAGCCTCTCCTCCCTGGTTTTCCACAATTGACTTGCGTCACAGCTCCTCATTCATTAAACCGCTGATGACATCATCAAACTTCAGAGTCCCTGTAGTTGTTGAAGTGCTCATAGCTATAATTAAATTTTCCCAGCTGTCTGGCATAGAACACATTAGCAAAATAGATCTAATTTCATCATCTAAAATGATTTTAACAGAGGCAAGCTGATTAGTAATAATATTAAATGCATTGAAGTGCTCAGCAACCAAAGCACCCTCCTTAATTTTGAGATTATAAAGCTTCTTCATCAAGAACACTTTGTTTGAAGTTGTGTTCTTCTCATATAGATCATGGAGCTTCTTCCATAATCCTTAAGCCGTCTTTTCTCCAGACACATTGAAATAAACATTCTTTGCTAAATACTAGCGGATTGTTGCAATCGCCTTTCTATCTAGCTTATTCCACTCTTCATTTGTCATTGATGAGGGTTTCTTTGTTATGTCCTCAATCGACAAACATTGATTCTTTAAAATCATTATATCCTCCATCTGTGATTTCCATAGAGAAAAATTAGCCCTGCTCAACTTCTCCATATCTGTAAGTGTTGTCTCAATTTTCAATCAAATTCACGCCCCAAAACACAAAAAACTCCACTTAAAAATAAAAATTTAATTATTACTCTTTAACATTTACTAATAATGACGTTTCTCCTTTTAAAATAGCCTTTTCAAAATTCTGGCTCCTTTTTAAAATATACTTTTCAAAATTCCAACATATAATTATATATGTTTCATAATAAATATAAAAACATATATAATGTTTTTAATCTTTTCACATTTCACACATTATATGTTGGTTTGAGAAAAAACTTCACCTATACGTACAAACCTGATGTAAAAAAAACTTACGAGCACCATGTTTCAACTCCAATCTTCAGAGATCTCCACTTTTTCAAACTCTAGCAACATGTTTCAACATAGATCCACCACCTTGGTTTTCTTGCGGCAACTGCTTTTCAGTTCCAGTGTTCCTCAGCTATTTCCTTGATATATCCTTCAATAGCTCCACAAGTAACAACCAATGTTTTAATGAATGTTGCCAGAGCAAGGTGATGGGACTAAGCGGCTTGCACCGTGGATATTTGAACCATGCTTTGATAACAGTTGTTAGACCAGAGCATACATAACACACAATGGATTTATACTCAGAGACAGACAAATGGAGAAACAACAAGATTACTTAATCAGAAATAGCGGAATAAGAGACAGACAAATGGAGAAACAACAAGATTACTTAATCAGAAATAGCGGAATAGATAAAACAATCACTGAAGAACAGAAATCACTTTGTATTACATTACAGGCTTGGGCCTTGGCTTGCTTTCCTTTGCCAGAGAAATTACAAGTTTATAGAGGCAAAAGAAGGATTTAAGATCCTTTGTGTGGTTCGGATGGAGATCTGAAATGATCTAGAAACCATTGGCAATGTAAGAGGTTTTAGAATCCTGCATGTGATTCTAGAAACTAATGGTGGTGTAGAAAGATCTAGAAAGATCTAATCTGGAATACTCCGTGAATTTGGCTTCACACTTAACATTTCCGTGGAGTCCTTGAAATGAATGCGATGTCACTCTAGAGGAAATGTAGCACTTTACCCTTACCATTCAACACACATGGACTTTAATCGTATCTTTAATATAATGACTCTTTTTTGTGGATGTTATGCTACCTCTGAATAAATGGTACCTTGTCGTTTCCCTTTAGCAATTTTCCTTTCAGATGCAAATATGACACACATAGCCTTGGTAAGGTGGAAATTTAACGACGGTACTAAGCTAAACTATATGATATTTTTGGTTCCATTACATTACATTTATTCGTTTTTCTAGCTTCTAATTAGTGCGCTGACCCCTAGATACTTGATGTGTTTGACCTTACACAAGGTACCCTAATGGTGTATTTCTAGGCATAAACCCTCAATTTTTATATGGGAATTTAGCTTATTACTCTGATGGTGGAAAGTTGGGAGAGTGGTTATAGCTTTGTTTACCATTCATGCTCTTGGATTTCCCGTTATTCCTCTACTCGTCGGTTCCCATGACCATATTTATTTCTGAGGCAACTACTCCATCAAGGCTTTACTCAGTTTTCAAATTTAATAGTATTAACTATTACTGCATTTTATATATGCTTTCATGTGGATACGTCTCTCTTCAGACCATGTTTAGTATTAACTATTACTGCATTTTATATATGCTTTCATGTGGATACGTCTCTCTTTAGACCATGCTTAACTTTAAGTAGCTATTGTTGCTTGGTAAAGGTAAAGGTTTGAAGATGTTCAAGTAGTTTCAGTTTTCAATTCAGTTAATTAGGTGATAACCCGAAATGTACAATCTCAATAAGTTTTTCTCTGCCCTTAATTTTTTTTCCTAAATGATTACATTTCATTACTAATGATTATGCCTTGTGTTTTTGGTTCAATGGCACCAAAATGTTCCATGCTTTCCTTCTATGGGTAAATGGGTTTCCATCATACTGAAATTTTGGTTTATAATTGTAGCCTCCTGTAATTGTAGTCTCTTTTCTTACCAGTGCTCGATCTTTGTCATTTTATGTGTCAACTACAAGTAAGACGAATGGTATCCATAACCGACTCATCCTCCCTAAATTCTCGTAATGAGACTACCAAATTAACACATCGCTTTCCTTCTCAGTTTGTTGCAACTTCATATTTCTAGGGCGGTTCATCTGTACAACCTGGTGCTGGATTTCTATGTCATCCTGCAAATTGCATGTTGTCTTTTTTGTGAAAGGGTGTAGGCTAGGTTCTATATTTACATTTGCTTTGTTCTATCTCTCCAGGGGTTATATTTCCCTTGTTAACTATCTTTATCTTAACATTTTAATGGAAATTACTTGTACTCAAGATATGTTTATAAGATGCACTCGTTTTGGTGCTAATGTATAAACTCGCTAGATCTCATTGAGTAATTTTGGTATTATTAGCAATACATTTGTTTACTTCTCTAAGTTGTATGTTTTCATCGAAATGATGGGAAATTATAATATGTAATGACGCGTGAAGGTTTCCCCAACGTGCCAAACACCTAACTTTTTCTCAGAAGATTTGTTATATATACGTTGTGATGCTTTGTGATCTTATACCATGGGTTGTGGGCACACTATGTAGTTACTTTATATATTTGTTTCTCATTTATTATTTATAAAACATTAATAATGAAATTTTCACTCTTTGTTTTCTCTCTCAAACGATCATTTCTTATAATTTCCAATGCGTAATAATTCCTGTAGAGTTTTAGCTCATTTTGCTTCTTTTTCTAAACAATTCAGCATTTGATTTTATTGATATTACTGTGCGTGGAACATGCACTTCCCAACATTACAATACTTACCAGGTCCTTCACAATTTTCATTTACTTAGATATTTTCTATACATATTTTGAAGAGGAATGCATCCTTTTCTCAAATAAATCTATAACCAGATAACCACCAGAGGTTACTATGCGATTGGATGTTGCAATCCTCACTTAAAATTTAAGTGAACCTTTTCGAATAATTATCCTCTGTATCAAGCTTATCTTCATTCAACTTTGGTTCTCAGAACCTAAGGCGGATTCAGAAGAATGGAGGTGAATGTTTCCATACTATGCCCTGACGGGGTTTCTACTGTCATTTCTATAATTTGTAATCATGCTCAACACAGATGTTAAAAGTAGTCTCATTACTGAAGCTTTGACACTCCTGTAAAATGGGAAGTATTTATTTTATCCAATTTCTCTTAAAGTTTTACATTTCCTTCTTTTTCAGTACTATACATACACTAAAATATCCTCTTATCAGGGAATCATCTGAACAAATTGATCAGAGGAAATGCTTCCAAAACGTGTATATTTTCAAGCACGAACTACCTTGTATATATTTATATATAATTCAGTAAGATCACTTCTTGTTATAGGTAACTGGTTGAGTAGCTGGATGAACTTCCAGTAAGATTTAAGACATCAAACCCTTTCCTTTAGTTGTAGTCAACTATTTAGCATTTGATTAACTCTACTCCCAAATATGTTACCGCCAATTAAATTACTCAATGTTGTCGTACATCTCTTTATTTTTTAGTGTCGAATTTAACTAAGGAAATCAAATACAACTTATTCGCCCTGCTAGAGTCCATATTTGTACAGTACATAATTTACATAGCATGATGTAAATATTTTACCTTAATACTGCACCAACATGCAAGAAATTATTTTATAAAAATCATACTTAACTCACAAATCAATTTACTCTATTTACAATTGGCAAAACATAAATTATTAATATTGGTATATAAAATAAATAATTATTGTGCCCTAAGGGTTAGTTTAATCGGTCATGTTGGGGCCTCCCATATGGGAGCTCACAGGGTCAATTCTTGAAAGCTCTTGGGGTCAGCTCAAGTAAATATGACTGAGGGTTGTTGTTCCCCTTCGAGTGGGGTCCACCGTAGATATTATTCATCTGGACATAGCAGCTACCCAGTGACCACGGGTATCCATGAATCACAAGTGAAAAGAAAAGGAAAAAAATAAACAACTATTCAATTCTTTGGTAACCCGAATTTCGGCTACCCAGTGACCATGAGTATCCGTGAACCAAAAGTGAAAAGAAAAGGAAAAAAATAAAAATAAACAACTATTCAATTCTTTGGTAACCTGAATTTCTAGCTCTAACCACTGGATCTTCTTGGGAAGAAGATTTTTCCACCCAACCAAGAACCTTTCTCCCACAGGTTCTCTAGAGCAAAGATCTATCTCTTCCCCTTCTAGAAATCAACAACCTCTTTTGATTTTGGTCAAGGAATTTTTATGCCTACTTCCCTAGCATAATTTCCTTAGCAGCGTCTCGCTTTCTAGGGTCTTCCACCTTCTTAGCCTAGGAATTTTTTTTTTAGTATGTTTTTCATTAAAGCCAGCCTTTTTCTCCCGTAGTGCTTTATTCACCCTTTATCAGTGTGGTTTCCCCCACACTAATTGATTTTATCGATTTTTCTCTCCCTATCTAATCAAATCACATTAATATCCTCCTACGGCTATTTAGGAGTAATTAAGGGAAGTTTATCATTTTCCAATTTGTTTGGGTAAATATCTTATTAACTCATATTCATTCCCAACTAATCATCTAATTTATTTTTATTATTCAATTTAATTAAATAAATCACCATGCAATATCTAAATTTAAGTTTCTTATGGATTCCTTGCCATCATACTAAAAATAGGTCACTCTGAATAAACAATATTTACATAACCATAGAGGAGTATTACATCTTCATCCTCTAAAAACATTACACCATCCTCATTGTTTATTCTTTTTCCACCTCATTTTAAAACCATGATCGATATGCTTCCTTTTTAACATCATGACTCTCCAAAGTATCCTCCTTAAGTGTACAATGTCTCCACTATACTTTAAATCTAGCGATGACTCGATTCTGAAGCATAGTTTATTTCCAATCCAAAATACAGAGAGACGCTGACAGAAAGTCTCCTTTAGGTTCCACCTATATCAAATTCCAATCAACCACATGACAAGTATCATGAATATAT
Source organism: Pinus taeda (assembly GCA_000404065.3). Taxonomy (NCBI): domain Eukaryota; kingdom Viridiplantae; phylum Streptophyta; class Pinopsida; order Pinales; family Pinaceae; genus Pinus; species Pinus taeda. The sequence continues at coordinate 67,770 of APFE031235221.1, read as the reverse complement.
TTTTTAATAATGATACATGAAATACATTATGAATTTTAATATGACCACGCATAGCCAACTAATATGCCACTAGACCAACTCGGTCAAAAATTTCAAAAAGTTGGTAGAATCGTGGTGCGAATTTGTCATAGGTACCAGTTCTGAGATTAGTTTTTCTGAGTTTACTCGCAAGTACATATCATCGCCAACATTAAATTATTGAGTCCTTTTCCTCTCGGCATAACTCTTTTTCCTATCTTGTGCTATGTTGATATTCTGCCTAAACTGTTGCACATTTTGTTTGATTTCCTGCAAGGCTTCAAGACCCAATATCAATTTATGCTTTTCTTTACCTAAACAGTGGCATGTGAAATTTATTGCCATATAAATCTTCAAAAGGACTCGTTTTTAATGGAATTTTGATAGTTATTGTTTTATGAAAATTCTGCTAAATGCAGAAAATCCTCCCATTTTGTAGACCTATATATAACATACATGTGGAACATATATTCTAGGATTTGATTTATCATTTCTATCTATCCATCCATTTAAGGATGGTATTTTATACTAAATTTTAATTGAGTCCCCATGCCCCTAAACAGATATCTCCAAAAAATTGAGGTCAATTTAGCATCCCTATCTAACACTATAATTTCTATAATACCATGTAGTCAAAATATTTCCTTCATGAAAATGTTGGAGATCTATGTAGTTTTGAAGGTATACTGTACTAGTAAAAAGTGTGATGATTTTGCCAACACTTCTACCTTCACTATAATGGAGCCATGTTGATACTTTGTGCTCGATAGCCCTATAATAAAATCCATTGAGTTTGCCTCCAACTTCCACTACATAATAGGTAATGGATTTAGTAATCCTACAAGATGTTGATGCTCCACTTTTAATTGTTGGAACTCTAAGCATCTTGCAAAAAAGTCTTCCACATCCTTCTTCATGACTCGCCAAAACAAATTTTTCCTTAATGTTGTTATCATTTTTTGGTACCCTAGGTGACTTGCATATGGTTTCTTGTGGTATTCATTGAGTATCATATGCATTAATGTTGTCACATTAGGAAGATACAATTGCTTTTGGGAGGTAATACTTTTTCCATAGTTTTAATCATTTCCTAGGAATTCCTTTTGCTATAGTTTCTATTGTATTTTTTGGTATTGAGGATCTTGTTGTAATGCTTGCTTGATTTTTTCCCTAAAATATGTTCCAGTGTTGCTCACAGAAATTCCTACCAAAGCATGAGCATGTTTTCTTAGCGCATCTACAATTTTATTTTATTTTCCTTTTATGTGTTCGATATTGAATTCAAACTCGCTAAGGAAATCTAACCACCTTGCTTGCCTAACATTTAAATTAGGTTGAATGAAAAGGTATTTCAAACTAATATGATTAGTCACCAATGTGAAACTAATTCCAAGTAAATAGTGCCTCAACATTTGAGTGCATGTATTACTGTTGCCAATTCTAAGTCATATACAACATAATTCTGTTAATGTCTTTTCAATTTATTGGATTCATAGGAAATTACTACAATATCTTGCATCGACACACCTCCAATTCCTTCCAAACAAGCATTAGTTCAAACAATAAATTATTTATTTGGGTCCAATTTTTTTAATAGAGGAGCGGTTGTCAATAACTATTTCAATTTATCAAAAAATTATTGACATTTGTCTATCCATTCAAATTTTATCCCCTTTTTCTGCAAGGAGGCAATAGGGTAAGATAATTTTGAAAATCCCTCTACAACTATTCGGTAAACCCGGAAATCCCGATGAATGATCTAACTAGTGAAACATATTTTGGTTTAGGCCAATTCATGATAACCTTAACCTTCTCAGGGTCCATTGCTAATCCTTTAGAAATAATGTGGCATAAATAATGAATTCTCTTTTGATAAAACTTACACTTGCTAAGTTTTGTATAAAGTTGATTTTCTCTTAGATTCTGTAATACTAACATGATATTTTCTATATTCCTCTTATTCTTTAGAGTAAACTAATAAGTTGCCTATGAATAATAACACAAATCTATCCAAATATTTGTAAAGAACATTATTCATTAAACACATGAAGGTTGTGGGTGCGTTAGTGAGACAAAAAGGTAACACTTTGAAATCAAAATGTGCATATTGAGTTTCGAAAGTTTTTTTGTGGATATCTTCATCTTTTATATGCAATTGAAGATAACTGGTTCTTTAGTAATTTTTTGAGAAGATAGTTTCTCCCTTTACCTGCTAAAACATGTTATCAATTTGGGGTAATGGAAACTTATTTTTGATAGTTAATTTGTTAAATTGTCTATAGTCGATGCACATTCTAAATGTACCATATTTTTTTTTCCTAAACAAATAATATGGGTGGGGGGGGTGGGGGGGCATGCAGACATAGTAGGTCTAATATAACCCTTGTCTAGTAGTTCCTGTAGTCACAATTTCAATTCTAGTAGATTTGGTATACTTATTCTATACAGGGCTCTAGACATGGGGGTAGCACCTAGTACAAAATCGATAGAGAAATATATATCTCTACGAGGGGCTAAATGGGGATTTTCCTTTGGAAACACATGGAAACTCTCTTATGACCAATATAGTCTCTAATATTTCTTTTTCTATTTGATGTTCCTATTTTTCCACATGTACCATGTGCACCTAACAGATACCAGTCTTGGTTTTCCCCTTATTAATTTGGGTTGGTCACTTTGATCTACACAATTTACAGTTTTCTCTAAACAATTTATGACAACCTTATGTTTTTCTAGCGAATTCTTGATAATAAATATATCATATGATCCTACTAGAATAATGTTTAGATTTATGTATGTGAAATAACCATTCAATTCCAAACGAAATTGCCTTATTTGATGAGTTACCTTTCATTTGGTATCGATGTCTAACTGTACAAACCATGCATTCTGAAACTTTTCTTATTGTAATTTACCTTTTTCCACAATTTGGAGGCGAGTAGAACTTAAACTAGCCCTAGGATCTATTAAAATAGACAAATATTTTTTAGGAGAGTACCATCAAACTCAATCATAGTATATTGATGCTCAACCTACCTGTCTTCCAATGTCACACTAATTCCGAGAATGTTTCTAATCACATTGTTTATAGAAGTTGCCTAATGCATTACTTGAATATTTTGGATTGATCTTGGATTATGTAGAGAGTCCCTTGATAGATGTGTCTCGCCACAACCCCAAAAATTGAATGGTTCTCAATCCTTACCTCCAATATTCTTTCTATTTTTTAGATCCATGGGTTTTCACCTAGCATGAGACTAAGATCCTTGGTTCAAACTTCCCTTATTAAACTTCTTCCTCTCATGAACCTTCCCAAAAAATGTCTAGAAAAGCAGGTTTTTGTCTTTTCATATTCATTACAACTTTTTTCTTATCCCTATTCTACCAATATTTGGAACCTTCTTTTTTCCTTTTGAATTGTTAGTCAGATAGTCTAGCTTTCCTTACTGCTTCATCCATGGTCTTGGGATTGTCGAATTCAATCCTTTCCTTATATAGTATTAGCAAACATTTTTGTTTTTGAATTGCTAGTAACATAGTCTAGCTTTCCTTACCACTTAATCCATGGTCTTAGCATTTTCAAACTCAGTCCTCTCCTTATATGGTGTTGGAAAATAGTTCAAAAGTCTCTACAACTTTGTTTTCTCCTCTTTAATATAGGGCGCATACCATAGTGAGTTTGTAAATCTTGTTACAAGCTCATCCATGGTAAGTTATCCTAACCTTAATTCATGTAATTCCTTCGCACGACCATCATAATAACATTCCCTCAGAAATATTGATTTAAACTGCTGATGAAACTCCTCCCAAGACTCTATTTTTCATCCAATAAATATATAGTTTTAGCCCCCTCCCACCATAGGGTGCCTTTTCCCTGTAACTAGTAAATAACCAACGACACCTTCAAATTAATTTCATATTCATACACTTGAAAGTATTTGATCATTTTAAGAAGCCATGCTTCCGCGTCTTCCTCTCTTTCCCCATCAAATGTAGAGGTTTAATTCTTTGAAATTCTCCTTGCAACACCAATTTTTTATTTTTCTTATCTAACTTTGAATAGGCTCTATTTGATGCTTGAGCATTTTCAGATTTTTCCGACTTTGATTCTCCCTCTTTCCGCTTCAACCTTTTTGGCTCTACACTTTTATGGCTGGATTTGTCTGTCATCTCCCTTATCCTGCATTCCGGCTCCTCACTAGCTTTCAACAACCATTCATTGCTGTTGCGGAGCTAGGTCAATTCATGTTGCAGATTTTTCATCATTTCAATTAGTTAAGAATTTGCTGTAGTACTACCTTCTCCTAATTTGATGTATAAGGCCTCTCTGTCGGCTATGGATAGAGGAGACTCTTTGGCCATTCTGAGTGACCTACTTCACCTATGTACCATAAAACCATCACAAGATATTATCAGAACATGTGTAAGAACACATTTGTTTAAGAAATAATTTGTTTTTTTTTTTTTTTTCGTTTCCCACAGTGATGGTCAGGCTTAGGCCTAGTGTTTTAAGTTGCTACTCTGATACCACTTGTCACACACCTCAACACTAACAATTTTTTGCTTTAGTTTATACTATAGATGGAATAATGAAGGGGTTACACCTTCAAAAGTTTATTTAGGCTTTTAACACATAGTTTTATTAGACAACATGTACATAAGCTTCTTTACCATAGTCATCAATGATTATTCATTTATGTTCACTATGCTAATTTATAAATTTATAATCTATCATCATATTAATCGTCTAGAACATGGTAATATATCAGTAACCATTTCCCCATTTTATTATTTGGGCACATATACAATCCCATTGGTTTACTAATTATATTAACATTTCAATTTGTAGTGGGTTCCAATATTATAATGCACCCCCCATATTAAACTTTTCACAGTCTTCATAGTAACGATGGTAGCATGGGTTTATGTGTAACAAATATTGCACTGTCACTTGTTGACGCCCACTTGTCGATCACATGGGCTTCATGTGATCCAGGTGGATCTCTAAAGTAAAAGTGACATAGATAAAATGCTCAAAAATTCAAGGTGGCGAAATGTGAGAAAACTGAGCATCAAATAGAAGTGCTCATCGCACTGATTCGAATGGCATGAACAAAACTCAAATCTGAGCTCGTATGGAGGAGATAGAGTCACTAAAAGTTCAGGGTTGGCTTTGACAACTGGTAGACTAAAGAGGCAGCAAATTGGTCAAAATCCGATGCCATAATTCGGTCAACTTCCGGGAAAATTTGTAGTATCGTTAATTTGCCTAATGATCCCTAAGGTTTTAGTAATCTTCTAAAATTCCTAACTAGTT
>APFE031235221.1:2849-62258 GCA_000404065.3 Pinus taeda | reverse complement strand
TATATATATATTAAAGGGGTTGGGGTCTGGTTAATCAGGAACCCCACCTAATGAGCCGCAGAACCGCTATAAATGATGGGATATGGGACCGGTAGGGATCAAAGCCGCCCGACCCATGTGGCCAATCCCTGAGGATGCAGTCCCCAAAGTAACATCACAACTTTACACTGAAACACAAAAAAATTACCACACAACAATTTTGAGATGACCAGGATTTGATCACCTGACCTCTCTCCAACCAATTTCCAACTTTTTCACTGCACCAAACCACTTTGTGTTGTAATGTCTGCCCGAGAACACGTATTTGAAATCGCCTTCATAGATGCACCCATGAGGAACCGTCACGTTCCTCGAAAAATGTTAATATTTTATTGCAGAGGTGGAACATGGACTGAGGAACCTTGAGCTAGAAGTGGAACCATGATTCACAGGCTAGAGGCAGAACCATGATGGCATGTTTTTTGAGATAGAGAATCTTTTGCAGAGAATATTTGTTGATCCCTGAAAGATTCCATGGGGAGGTACATTTTCATTTTGTGAGAATGACATGAAGTTTATAGTAATTTTAATTGGAATTTTGCAGGGAATGCAATGGTGAAATCAAAATCACCATCTCAATAGAAAATTTGCAAATTCCCAACAGAGCAGAATCTTTGAAGAATCTTGAGGGAATCTTCCAGATTCCTTAGAGGTTGAAATTCACCAGAATCAGAATGCAACCAAGTTTATACTCAAAAGTATCAGAATATCGTAAGGATCATGATGGTGAGATCAAATTCTTGATTTGAGAAGCAGATCTCCAGTAAGCCTAGAGGACAAAATCTTTGGAGAATCACACGGAATCTAAAAGACTCCTACAAGTCGATATTTTGACGGTGTCGGAATTCGACAAATGGATAGTCGATTTTACACCTTTCAACGACATATATTCAGTGGTGCAATTAGTTTTTGCAGCTGAGTCTTCCATTTTTCGGCCAAATTCAGAGGTGCAGGTAAATGAATTAATCATGTCATGTTTTCCGTCATAATTGCTGAGATGATTTATTATGTTTTGAGATACCTTCTTGATGTTATGTTGTGGGATAAATTTTCCCACATTATGTGAGATGTATTTAGCTTTTCATGATATGTGCTTTTTTTTATATCCTTGTGCAACTATTTTGAAGGGATACCCATTGCCACATTGTGTTAGATCATGTTAAGTTGCAATGTTGAGAGGAAGCGTTCTTGAGTGATAATTCTTGTAAGAGGAATGCCTTGTGGAGAGACAAGCCACTTATGTTTGAGGGTGTATTTACTTTCTATGAGAAAGAGTCTTCCATGTATATCATCATAATTTCTAGCAACATATGGAGCAACCTCGACCATCTTGACATAGGGCCCAGAGATGTAGTCCACAGTTGATGAACTCCATTATCAAATGTCTCATGTTTTGACTTGTTGATCATTGTCATGTTTCCTCTTTCTTAAGCAAGAATATGTGTTATTTTATGTTGTTTTAAATGAAATTCTAACAACATTACATAAGTAAAATATCTTGGATGACTCTGGTAGCTGAAGGAACCCGGATCATCATGTGGTCTTCCAGACCATGTTTAAATAAATGGTGAAGATCGCTCTAGATAATTGAACGATGGGAAAAGGGTTTGGAAAAACCCTAACCGTTGACCTTGACTTTTAATAGTGCCCATTCCACTTTTGTTCATTTTACAGTTTTCATTGGATGAATGGCTTTCAGTGGAGTCCCTGAGATGAACACGGTGTCACTATAGAATAAATGTGGCACTTTCCCCTTAGCACATAGTGCACATGGCCTTTAATCATAGCATAAAGGTCATGACTCTTTTGTGTGGATGTTATGCTACCTTTGCATGAATGGTAACTAGTCATTTCCCTTTACATCTCAGTAGCTTTCCTTTCAGATGCGAATATGACACACTTAGCCCTACTAAGGTGGAAATTTAGCAATGTTATTCAGTTAAATTGTATGAAATTTTTGGTTCCATTCCATTATATTTATTCTTTTGTTCTACCTTTTGATCAGTGTGCTAACCCCCTAAATACTTGATGTGTTTGGCCTTTCACATTGTACGTTACCGGTTTATTTCTGAGTATAAACCCTTGATTTTTATATGGGCATGCATATTATTACTCTACTGGTGAAAATTTGTGAGAATGGTCACAGATTTATCTACCCTCCATGGTCTTGGATTCCTCGTTAATTCTCTACTTGTGGGTTCCCATGGATAGAGTGATTTGTCAAGCAACTACGTTTTCTTGCGGACATGTATTTCTTCGAATAATTGAAGGTTTAAATTAAATTTGTTGTTCCTATTTGGTATAGGTAAAGGTTTGAAGTTGTTTAGGTGGGTTCAATTTTCAATTCAATTAACCACATGTTATCCCAGAAGGTACAATCTCAATAAGTTTTTCTTTGTCGTTAATGATTTTTATTTTTTCCTGGATTATTAGATTTCATTACCAATGATTATGTCTGGGGTTTTCAGTTCAGTGACTCGCATATGTTCTAAGGTTTCCTTCTATGGGTAAATGGGTTTCTATCCTATGGAAATTTTCGTTTATAACTGTATTATCTTGCAATTTTATTCTCTTTTCTTACCAATGCTCGGTCTCTCCCATTTTATGTGTCGGCTACAGGTAACACGAGCATTCTCCATAAATGACTCATCCACCCTAATTTATTGTAATGTTACTACCAAATTAACACACCACTTTCCTACTCAAGTCGTTGCTACTTCAGATTTCCAGGTCGATTCATCTATACACCCTTGTGTTGGTTTTCGATCTCATCCTACAACTTGCATGTTTCCTTTTATGCGAAAGGGTGTGGGCTATGTTATATAATTATAGGGCCGTTTTTTTGTTTCTCCAAGGGTTATGTTACGCTTGTTACCTATCTTATCGTAATAGATTAATGTAAAATACTTGTACCCAAGATATTTTTATAAGATGCACTCATTTTGATGCTAATGTATAAAGTCACTAGAACTCATTGAGTAATTTCGGTATTATTATAAATAAATTTGTTTAGTTTCTTGAGTTGTCTATTATCATCGAAATGGCAGGCGATTTCAGTATGTAATGACGCGTGAAGGTTTCCACAACATTCCATACACATAATTATTTTACTGGAAATTTGTTATATATAGGTTATGATGCTTTTTGGTCTTATACTATGGGTTGTAGGTACACAATGTGGTTACTTTATATATTTGTCTCTCATTTATGGTTTATAATATAGTAATAAGGAAATGTTTATTCCTATTTTTCTCTCTCGAACGATCACTTATTATGATTTCCAATGCGTAATATTTCCTGCAGAGTTGTAGTTCAGTTTGATACTATTGCTAAACAATTTTACATTTAATTTTATTGATATTATTGTGTGTGGAACACGCACTTCCCAGCCTTACAATAATTACCAGGTCCTTCACAATTTTCATTTGGTTAGACAGTTGTTATACATATTTTGAAGAGGAATACATCCTTTTCTCAAATAAATCTATAACCAGATAATCACTAGAGGTTAATTTCTGATAAGTTGTTGCAATCCTCACTTAAAATGTAAGTGAACCATTTCAAATAATTAGCCCCTATATTGAGCTTATCCTCATTCAGCTTTTCTTCTAAATGCTTAAGATTGATTCGCAAGACTTGATGCGAATGTTTACTTATTGCTCCTTCATGGGGTTTCTACTATAATTTCTATAATTTGTAATCATGTTCAACACAAATGTTAAAGGTAGTGTGATTACTAAATCTTTAACACTCCTGTAAAATGGGAAGTTTTCAGCTTATCCAATTTCTCATAAAGTTTTACATTTCCTTCTTTTCAGTACTATACATACACTAAAAGATCCTCTAATCAGGAAATTGTCTAAACAAATTGATCAGAGGAAATGCTTACAAAACATGATGTTCAAGCATGAACTACCCTTTATCTAGATTTAAACTTTCTTAAAATTGTGTATATATGTATATACAGTTTAGTAAGACCACCCACCCATTATAAGTAATTGGTTTAGTAACCAGATGAGCTTCTAATCAAATCTAAGACATCAAACTCATTCCTTTAGTTTTACTCAAGTATATAAAATAAACCCCAAAATACTATTTAGGATTTTATTAAGTCTACACCCAAATCTGTTACCAGTGATTAAATTAATCAATATTGTCGAACATATATTTATTTGTTAGTATCTAATTTAACTAAGGAAATTGGGTACAACTTATTCACCCTGCCAGAGTATAGATTTACAGAGCACATAATCTACATATCATTATGTAAATATCTTACCCTACTAATCGTGAACCATCATCCAATACCTTATTTCATAAAAACAATACCTAACACTCACGACAATTTAGTCTATTTACAATTGGTAGAACATAAAATCTTAATATTGATATATAAAATAGACAAATATTCAGTGCTTTGGTAACTAGAATGTCTAACATGGGAAAAATGATTTTCCACCCAACCAAAAACCTTTCTCCCATAGGTTCTCCACCGAGCTAAGATCTATCTCTTCCCCTTTCAGAAATCAACAACCTCTTATCATTTTTGTCAAGGCATTTCTATGCCTACCTCCCAAGGAGAATTTCCTTAGCGACGTCCCTCTTTCTAAGATCTTCCAGCCTCTTAGCCTACAATTTTCTTAGTTTTCCAAAAAAATATATTTTTTGATAAAGCCCGCCTTTTTCTCCGCAGTTCTTTATTCACTCTTTCTTAGTTTTGTTTCCCCCATGCTGAGTGATTTTATAGATTTTTCACTCCGAGTCTAATAAAATCACATTATTCTCCTCCTAGGGATTCTTAAGAGTAATTAAGGGAAGTTTATCCTTTTCGTATTTCTTTGGGTAAATATATGATTACTCCATTCCCAAGTAATCATCAAATTTATTTTTATTATTCAATTTAATTCAATACATCGGCATGCAATATTTCAATTCAAGTTTGTTATTTCTTTCTAGCCATCATACTACAAACAGTTCATTCTAAATAAATAATACTTACATAACCATAGACGGCTATTACAGTTCTTCCAACTCACTCTACTTTTTTTTTCAACAACAAGTGCTCATCTAACATTTGGAGCAATCACTACATGCTTCGAACTAGAATAGCCTAAGGTTTTCCCTTAAAAGTCTTATTTCATAGGTAATTACTTTAGCTTCCTTGTGAGGGTTGTTCTAAACCATCAACCCTAATTCAAAATGATCATAAATTTTTTTTATCCATTTTATGAGGTGAGTGCAGCCAGAGAGGGGATTTGAAATTCCTACAAATTTTAGCTTCTTATGACATTTCTTGTGCGTGGAGGTTCAATCGCAGAGCCTAATTCTGAACATAATGATTTCGTCCTTGTTCTACAAGGAGAGATATTCTCTTACATATGGTACAAATATTCTTATGTATAACACACCCTTTACAGGTTCTTTTGACTTCTCTATGTAACCCAATAATATCCTCAATTGTTTCTCTATTTCTACACATAGGTGTTACACAAGTTACATGGGTTACCTCACTTTAGCTCAGATTTTCACTTCTAATGGAGTGGTGAACAAAATGAAACTCCATTTGGCTTCTCCTTGTAATTATGATCGCAAGATAGTGACAATAGAATAAAAATATTTTAATCTCTCATGTGAATTTAAAATGGGTTTCCCACCTAGGGTTTTAATACCTCAATTCTTTCTTTTATTCAAATTCCCTTCATTCTCCTATTTTCTTTGAATCTATACCCTTGCATAGTAATTTGTATGATACTGCTTCGACAATTTATTTCACCAAGAGTTAGTATTAATTATTCCTGAGGTAGGATTCGAAAGAAAATGCATCATGTCTAAATTTCCTTGATGTATCCATATCCATTTAGGGGTTTTCGTTTCATACCTCAAAATATTAGGTTTCCTCATGCCATTACTATTTTTTTTTTAGGTACAGTTTGTTCCTTGTTACTCTAGTATCAAGGTTTCCTATAGGAATCAAAACTTAATCTCGACGCTTCCTTGCCCCTTATGTTGGTGTCTAGACCCTAATTGTAAGGACCTATGATCCTTGGCACGACCTCTCGATTAAGTGCGACTTGACTTGGTGAATGAGCAAGTTGGAAAACTTTGACAAAGTGCGAGCTTGATCGAAGGTATGAAGTTACAATGTAATAATGTGCATGAGGGAAGGTTGAGTGATGGTTTATATAGCATGGGGAGCATGCTAGCCTAGGGGCTGACCTACATATAATGGCAATTGAACAAAGGTCGGCCATAATCGAAGGGCCAATTGTGATGGTGTGTAGGGTGTTTGGCAAGTCGGCTTGGGCAGTGCGACTAGCCCAATGCATGATATAAGTAAAGGCAAGTTTGGAGCTTAGAGATCAATCATTCGAACGCTCTCATCACGCATACAAGGAAGAGGTGCATAGTAAGGTGAAGCCGCAACAATAAGGAGGCACAACTCTATGCTACCAACCTTGAGCAAGGTTGTACGGTGATATCGCACAAGTATTATATCAGGTGAAGGCGCGGGTGGAGGTCGCCCGCCGTTCGGGTGAAGGAGTGGGTGGAGACTCGGGTGAGTCGTCCGCCCACCATGCAGAAGTAAATGGAGGTGTCTTCGAATGACTTGGGTAAGTTGCCCTCCCACCATGCGAAAGCGTGAAGGGTTACTCAGGTAGATTGCCCACCTGTCGAAACAAAGTTCGGTTGAGGAGTGCGATTGGCAACTCGTGTGAGGGCGTGCCCACCTAGCTCGGGGAAGGAACTTTGGTTGAAACACGAAGGTTTGGAAAGTTGTAAAATTGGCTAAGTATGAAACTTGGTGTTTCCCAAGTATACTTGTAAAGCTTTGTAACATTGTAAAGTTGAATGATATATTATATTTGGCCAGACTCATTGTTCAGGGAGTTGCCCCCCCTTTATACTGTGTAATTGTGTTCTCTTGTATAATTGTTGATGATAATGAATGTGTATGGGTGTTCATTGGTATAAAGGAAACATAATAATTACTTGGTTGAGAAACACGAACTAAGTAGGAAATATTGTTAGGCGTAGTCCATGAACATAAGTATTGGTGAAAAGAAAGTGTTTGGTTGTGCCACACCTCGCCAAGTACAGTTGAAAGACTACAGTCGGCCTGGGGGTGTGACAGTTGGTATCAAAGTAGGTTCACAGTGGGTGAAGATGGTGTATAACGAAGAGCTGATACACACCTTTACTTCGTGACAAGTGGTATCATAGCTCGGCGAAGGGCTTATCAGAGCAAGGTTGCTTGTGACAAAGTGCATATACAATTGGAAGCTTGAAAGTTGGTGATAGTGTAGTACGTACTTGCAGGTGAAGGAAGATGTTTCACATACAAGTGGAACAAGAGCTGCTTCAGGTTGCAGGAAACTTGGTGAAGTTGTTGGAAGGTTGAAACTAGATCACAAAGAAGGAAGCTGTTAGCAATGGCAGGTGAATCTCATGTTGAAGAATCTAGCCATGTTGTGAAGGATGCTTCACTAGCTTTCATCAAAAAGGTGTTGGAAAGAATGGACGACTTAGAGTCTTATTGGACTAAGAAGATGGGATTGGTCATGAAGGATCAAGAGGATACTTCGAAGATGAGGCAAGAGCTCGATGAACTCCAGACTCAACACAAGTACACTGTTCTTATGTGTACACAACTTGAAGTAAAGGTCAAGGAGATTGAAGAGGCAAGAGATCATGAACTTGCAAAAATATCTTGATGAAGCTAGAGATGAGATTGCGGTGTTGAAGAGGGCCATGAGGTATAACTCAGGTGGAGGACCGTCTCATGTGAAAGTCAAGGAATCAAAATCTTATGATGATACAAGGAGTGCAAAAGATCTTGGCAACTTTCTCTGGGATATGGAGTAATACTTGGAACGCTTGGGTCTATCTAATGATGAGACAAAGGTCAAGTTAGTTGCTCAATTCTTGACAAAGGATGCTAAAATGTGGTGGTGAAGGAGGATGGATCAGATTTCCAATGGTAGTGCTGGTGACATAACTTCGTCGGATGATATGAAGAAGGCTTTGTAGACCCATTTCAGTCCTTAGGATGAAACATGGGAAGCAAGGATGAAGATTAAGTTCATAAAGAAGACAGGGAACCTACAGACATATTAGCGGGAGTTTGCAAGTGCGGTTCTAGGACTTCCTGACATCGCAGAGAGGGAAAAGGTGTTCATATTCATTATTGGATTAAAGCCTTGGGCATGTAATGAAGTGAAGAGGTAGAAGATTAAGGCACTTGAGGAAGCTTTTGTTGTTGTGGACAGGTTGGTGGAGCATTATGATGAGACTTCTGATGATAGGAAGAAGAAGTCTGATAAGCCGAAAGAGAAGAAGAAGGATGATGCTTCGAAATCGGATGACAAAATGAAGATGAAGAAAGCCTTGAAGTGTTGGATATGTGTTGAACCACATACGGTGAAGAATTGTCCTTCAAGACTGAAAGTGGCCACTATTACACAATCTAATACGAATAATGAAGAAGCTTCTGTGGGGATGATGCATATTCTTGGAGCTGATGCTGCTACAGAGGTGGTCTCTCAGAGTGATACTGAGAGCAACAGTTTGGAGTATGTTCAAATGAAGATTGGGAGTGCCGATATACTCACTATGGTGGATAGTGGGGATACTCACAACTTTATGAGTGAAGATATTGCGAGAAGGATTGGGCTGAAGTTTGTACCAGTGAAGGCACAAATGAAGACAATGAATTCTCCTCCTGATTGTGTTCTTGGTGTAGCTGAAAGAGTGAACACAACACTAGGTGAGTGGACCGGGAATGTCAACTTCACTATACTGTGGATTGATGACTATGAAGCTATGATGGGGATGGAATTCTTGAAACAATTTGATGCTATGTTTGTTCCACATTTGAAGAAGTTGTACATTTACGATGGAAGGGAAGATGTACCCATTGGTGTTCCAACCATTGGTGTGACAAGGCCCGATTGTAAACTAGCAGTGATGCAAATAGAGGATGAGAAGTGAATGGAAGACATGAGTAAGCGGTTGTCCACTATTGAGAAAAAGCTTACCCAGCAGTCATTGGTCATCAGGAAACTATCCGATAGTATCTTCAATTTGTCAAGAAGGTTAGAAGTGGTTGAGGATGAAGATGATGATGAAGAGGCTTATGTGAGGCCGAATGTCCAAGAGGAGGATCGGGTTGCATATCTACAAAGGATGAAGATAGAGAATCTTGACATATGGATTGTGCTTATCAGTGAGGGTGAGCCTTCAGGCTCTACTCCCTTTACATCTTCTTAGATGACATAGAAGATGGGCATCATTGTTAGTTTCTCATGGCAGTGAGTCCTTGAAACAGATTGAGCAGGTATGACAGATGGTGCAGGAATGGTTCGGCATTAGCATCATGACATGTTGCAGATGGGATGGAGTTTCCATGGACATGAGCATGGGTGAGATTCTTGGTGAGTCCAAGATGTGGCAGAATCTGATATTGACTGGTGAAGGCATAAGGATGTTCACTCTCATGGCTTGAGCATGATAGTTGGATTAGCTACCCGACTAGTTCGAACATGGGGTCTGGAAGTGTACGGAGAGATGTCGGCATCAAGCAGGCAGGAAGGATCACAATTCACAGGATGGGACGACAGATGATGGAGATAGTGGTTCTACATATGTTGCAGGGATGTTTGCAGTATGTGGAGGAGTTGATATCATGGACCAAGGACGAGACAGTTGTTGATGATGATCTTGGTCAACGGCTACCAGGATTAGATGTTGTCGAGGATGACAATGACCTTAGGTGAAGGAGGATGTAAGGACCTAGGATCCTTTCCATGACCTCTCAATTAAGTGTGACTTGACTTGGTGAATGAGCGAGTTGGAAAACTTGGACGAAGTGCGAGCTTGACGGAAGGTGCAAAGTTACAATGTAATAAAGCGCATGAGGGAAGGTTGAGCGATGGTTTATATAAAGTGGGGAGAATGCTTGGCTAGCCCACGAGCTGACCTACATACAATGGCCATTGAACAAAGGTCGACCATAATTGAAGGGTGAGTTGTGATGGTGTGTAGGGCGTTTGGCAAGTTGGCTTGGGCAACGCGACTTGCCCAACGCACTATATAAGTAAAGGCAACTTTGGAGCTTGGAGAGCAATCATTCGAACGATTTCATCACATATACAAGGAAGAGGTGTGAGGTAAGGTGAAGTCGCAGCAATAAGGAGGCACAACTCTATGCACCCAACCTTGGGCAAGGCCACATGGTGATATCGCACAAGTATTGTATCGAGTGAAGGCGTAGGTGGAGGTCGCTCACCAGTCTAGTAAAGCCGTGGGTGGAGACTCGGGTGAGTCGCTTGCCCGCTGTGCAGAAGTAAACGGAGGTGTCTTCGAGTGACTTGGGTAAGTCGCCCGCCTGCCATGTGAAAGTGTGAAGGGTGACTCGGGTAGGTCGCCCGCTCGTCGAAATGAAGTTAAAGCAGTGCGGTTGGCAGCTTGTGTGAGGGCGCGTCTGCCCAGCTCGGGCAAGGAACTTTGGTTGTCACACGAAGGTGTGGAAAGTTGTAAAATTGGCTAAGTATGAGACTTGCTGTTTCCCAAGTATACTTTTAAAGCTTTGTAACATTGTAAAGTTGAATGATATATTATATTCACGCAGACTCATTGTTTAGGGAGTTGCCCGTCCCTTTATACTGTGCAACTTTGTTCTCTTGTATAATTGCTGATGATAATGAATGTGTATGGGTTTCATTGTTATAAAGGAAACATAATAACTACTTGGTTGAGAAACACAAACTAAGTACGCCATATGGTTATAGTCCATGAACATAAGTATTGGTGAAAAGAAAGTGTTCGATGGTACCGCACCTCGCCAAGTACGATTGAAAGACTACCATCAGCATGGAGGCATGACACTAATGGTTCCATAGCATTACACCTATAATTACTCTATCATGATGCTAAATAATTGCCAAGATAAAAATACATTAATTTCTTTATTTTTTTTAGTTCATCCTTATATGAGTCTCGACATTATATTTCGTAGTATATTGGACTATACACATCTTTATGCGGATTTTCCTTCCCTATGCTTATTTATATTATATTGGTCATAGAACCGTATATTTATTGCACTTTTCTTCCCTTCATTATTTTTTTTTCTATTCAATGGCATGTACCACTACTTAATTTGTAAAAGGTAAAATGAACATGGCTCTAGATCCTATTCTCCATGATACTGCTGTTTATATTTTTAAACTCTTATAGTACGATATTTTATAATGTATGATGGGTTCACGATATTTTATAATGTATGATGGGTTCACTCCATATAAAAATAATACGTAAAGGACCTTCTTTAGTTTTCTTTATTCCTTCCTGACTTAATTTTTCTATGATGCACTCGATGAATCATCCAAGTATCCATAAAAGAGTTATCAGTTAACCTTGATCTAAATCGGTGTGCACATGTAAAATGATTCTCTCAACGGTTTCATTTGCTACTTCGAAATCACATAAGAATAATTTAATAATTTATGTTAATAAAATTTTTATAACAGGTTCCCTGGTCAAAAGAATAGAATAAGTTTTTGGATGACAATGTTATACGAACTTTAGTCCAACTTCATATATGGTTTTCCATACTATGCCATATAATTTAATTATAGATATAATATGACACCTAAACATTTAGGTACCTAAATTATATTTTATTCTAAATTCGCTAAGTTATAAAGATAATAAAAAGTGAACAAACCTTTTTAGTAATAACATAAACGTATATATGTATATATACATTTGAATATGAAAGTTTAACTATGCATGCATGTTTCCTCTCTGATTCTAACTAGAGCGCATAATAGGTTTATGCAGATCAATTCATGCATGCACACTTTGTGATTCTTTTACTCCAATCTCCCTATTAAACTATTCTTCCTATTGTACACACGATTCCTTTTTGAACAATTTTGTTCATATGAAACATTTTATTATAAGGTAATTGTACCATTTGCTTCACCTTATTATCCTATAAGACTTTACCTAAGCCATTTGCTAAGAAATGGTCTACATTTCTCTCTATTGTTTCTCTTTCTAAAATAAAATAGTAAGTACCCATCATAACTACATGTTGTTGGGTTTCTTACATCTCATGTAATTCATAATACATGGTTAGTTTTTTAACTTATTTTTTTATGTTCCTTCACCGATATGTACTTAATTTTATCCTTACAAAGTTGTATACAATTTAGCTTACTATTTGTATTATTGGGGAACTATATTCTTTTGTGTATATGCTTGAATATTAATTATTTCATGTATTACGTTACTACTAACTGTTATATATTTGTTTTATTTTTAGTCTTCTAATAACACATTTTCCTATTTGTAGTCTATTAAGGTTCATTGCGAAGTAAATAATGAAAAAGTGGATCTTTACGCTTACATTATTGTGTTTAATTAATACCTATTTTGTACAAGTTTTGCTTCTTGTAGAACATTCTTGCTTCTCAATTCGATACCACAAAAATATATATATCTATGTTCTTTTTTATGTCAATAAGACAACAATGATATCCTCACTATAATGCTAGCAAACATCTAATTACTAATATCTATCTTCTTAAACCTATTCATAAATGGTTTACTATTGGTTAGTTGAAATTTACCAACATTTCACTCTTTCCAAAAATTATGTTGTCGAAATTAAAAATTCAACTTCTTCTAAAATCTAGGTGTAACCTAGATGGTGCTCATTCCTATCTTTTCAACAATGAGTTGGCCCATAACCTTCAATATTGACCAAAAACTCTGATGCCATACTTCACCTACCTCATTTATGTTTCTAAATATACTCTACTTTTTTTCTTGTAATTCATAAGTGAATAAAATCAGTGAATTGATACCCAACATATATCCGGTCATATTATTTGATAAATACGCTGGATATCTTATTAAGTTTGCTACCTAACACACATATATTGTGGGTACCTTGTTTGTTATCATTGGTTTAGGTATCTTATACCTAGGTGGAAGTGTATGTGCCCATAGCGCTATATTGAATTCTCGAGTTGCACGTGTTATATTCTCCATTTAAGTGACATGTCATAGTACAGGTTGGTGATATAGACACAAGCAACTGGAAAGCTTAAAGATTATGGAGATATGTTACATGGTATTAACATATATTTTTGTTATTTAATTTAATTCCCTTTTTAATTAATTAACTCTTGTGACTTGACTTAGGTTGCAACTGCATTGATTATACCAAGATGCCTTGGAAAAATACACTCAATGCTTTATAGTTTATGTTCATTTTCTACTCCTACACTCTTTAATTAGCGATTTATGCTTCCATTGATTCGCATAATTCACAATAATATGTGATTTGAATCACTTATAGCGTGAGTTATATAAATGTGGCACATCTTCCGGTAGAAAAGGTTTGTCATAGAACATTTTTTTTGCCTTGATATTTGGTACCTCGTCCTTGCCCCTTGGCTTGAACTCCGTTCCGGCACACCTTAGATTCCTCATTTGGCCGTCGCATGGCCCTTGGTCTGACGCACTATGAACGGTTGGGATCACTTCCAGAGATCCAACGGTGGTCGAACACTAGGATTTCTGTTTAGCTATGCTTTACCCATTTTCGTTATTTTTTGTCATTCCCTTAGCCTTTCTTGTCGAAAGGGTGTGCCACCTGGTATACTAGAGAAGATGATCGATGCATATGCGATGGAGAGCCACCTGTTGATGATAAGTGACCACAAGTGTCTCGTTAAATGGTTTTATACTCCGAGTATGTTGGTTGACAATGGTCTAGTTTGATATCCTTCCTTATGAAAAATTTGTATCACAATTTTATTTATTGTTACTGGGTCTCCACACATAAATTGCCATCAATATCCAAGTGATGGATGGTCAGACCCACACATAAATTGCCATCAATATCCAAGTGATGGATGGGCTTACTCAAATGTATCTGTAACGACTAAAACCTAATGGGTTTTCTTCTTAAAGTTACAACCTACCATAATCTACTTAATCTACTTCATGTTGCTTATCGTTCTTTTCATGACTCCTCTGAGTTCCATTTCATTCTTGTGGCTAGCCTATTTTTTTTTTTCCTTGTCATGATTTATTGTTTGGCTCAATGTGATGTTAAAGGCAGGGTCCAGTCCATACACCAGCGGAGACACGGCTACGAGATGTGCCAACCTCCACGAACAGCAAGGATATCTGCAGGTAAACGCCACCTTCTTTTCTTCATGGAACTATATTGTTCCCATGAGGAGGAAGGACAAATAAGGGTTTTGCGAGGCGAAAGTAGTTTCCCTACAAGCAGAGTATTGTGCTTCACATAAGCGTCTATTTATTTGTTTTTCTTATATTGTGTTGTTTTATACTTTACTATCAACGAAATTGATTTAGTTTCCATTTCTAATAACATATCCTTTGTTGTATATGAGGGTTCCCTCTATGCATTTTTCTGGCCTTGTACTCGTTTTCCTCTATCGCTCGCTGAATAAGGGTATTACAACCTTCTTGCTTTCTTTCCTCTTTCATTTGGTGATAGATAAATTAGTTCTACAACTCTACCCGTTTTATATTTGGACACCATTGTAGTCATTCCTACTTACTCCACTTTTGGTTTCAACAACGCGAGCTCATATACAATCTAGAGAAACTGGTACATAGTTCGAACCTCCATAGCTTAGGATTTTTTCTCTTAAAAATATTATTGTCGAGGTAATTATTTTAGTTTCCTTGTTAGGGTTATTGTAAACCCTCCACTCAATTACAGAATCATCATCCTTTTTTTTATTCATTCTATTGGGTGAGAGCGACCAAATCAGACCTCTGAAATTCTATAAAATTCGGCTCGTTGTGACAGTGTTTGTATGTGGACGTTCTATGATGAACCCTGGTTCTGAACATGATGATTTCGTACAAATATTCTCTTGTACATGGTACAAATATTCATATGCATAATACACCCTCTATAGGTTATCGTAACTTCTCTCTGTAACCCAATAATTTCCACATTTCTGTACTTTTGCATGCAGGTGTTTACACCAACTCTGTCGGTTATCTCACTTTAACTCAGGTTTTCATCTCTAATGGATCTGCCAACAAAAGGAAACTCCCTGTGGCTTGTCCTTGTAGCTATCATCATAAGATAGTGACAATGGAATAGAAATATTGTAAGTTCTCATGTGAATTTAAAATGGGTTTCACACCTAGGGTTCTAGGACCTTGATTCTTTCTTTTATACAAATTCCCTTCATTATCTTATTTTCTTTTAATCCCTAGCCCCTACATATTAATTTGTGTGATATTACTACTACAATTTGTACTGGCGAGAGCTAGTATTAATTCTTCTTAAGTAGGATTCAAACATAAATAGATCACGTCTAAATTTCCTTGATATATCGATAGCCATTTAGGGGTTTTCATTTGATATATCGATAGCCATTTAGGGGTTTTCATTTCATACGTCAAATATTACATTTCCTCATGCTCCTACTCAATTTTTCTTTTCTTTTTTCCCAGTATGGTTTGTTCCTCATTAATCTAGTATCAAGGTTCACTATTGGAATCTATATTGAATTATGATTCTTTTCCCCCTAATTTTGGGATTATTGTTTCCTATATAAATACAACAACTCTATCGGCTTCAAAAATTCAGTTAGTTTTGAACACAAACTCCAACAAAATCATGTGGAGCCAGATGGGTCGATAGCATTACACCTATAATTATTCTATCATGAAGCTAAATGCTTGCTTAATATGAATTCATTATTTTTTCCCAATTTTCTTTTCCTAGTTCCTTCCTTATATGATTGTGGACATTATATCTGGTAGTATACTAGACTATGTATATTTTCACGAGGATTTTCCTTCCCTGTGGTTATTTATATTGGGTATACTTATTGCGATGATTTTTCTTTCATTATTTTTTTCTATTTAATGACACGTATCATTACTTAATTTGTATGGAGGAAAATGAACATGGTTATAGTTCCTATTCTCCGTAAAACTATCGTTTATATTGGTAAACTCTTGTATTATGTTATTTTATAATGTCTGATAGGTTCACTGCATATAAAAGGAGCACACAAAGCACTCAAGGAATAATCCAATTATTCCTGTAATTTAAAATTATTTTATTTACATAGTACTATTGGTTGTAGGAGTTTTTGGAAAATCCTTATAGTTCCATAAAAGAGTTACTAGTTAACCTTCATATAAGTTAGTGTTCACATGTAATATCATTCTGTTGACAATTTTATTTGTTATGTCAAAATTACATCATAATAATTTAATAATTTATATTAATACAATTTTTATAACATGCTCCCTAGTTAAAAGAATAGAATAAGTATTTGGATGACAAAATGAAATTTAATTCAACTTTGTATATGGTTTTATATTCTTCCATATAATTTAATTATTCATATACTTTAGTACCTAAACATTTAATTACTTGAATTATATTTTATTTCAATTTCCCTCAGTTAAAACGATAATAAAAAGGAAACAAACTTTTTTGGTAATAACATAAACGTATATATTTATATATACATAATTAAATCTTTAAAAACGAAAGTTTAACTACATATTCATGCTTCATCTTTGATTCTGACTAGAGCATATAATAGATTGATACATATCAATTTATGCAAGCACACTTTGTGATACTTTTGATCCACTCTCACCTTCCACGCTCATTAAAAATTGTTATATATATATATATATATATTATATATATATATATATATATATATATGTCCAACTTCTGTATGCATATAGTTCTTAGCTTTTATTCTAGATAAATAGTTATGGAAATAAAAAACCAATTATTGAACGTATATATTTGCATACATAAATAAGTCTCTATATGGTCACTGATGTATATAGTCTGTTTCCATGCATGCATAACAAGAATATGTACAATCATCAAAAGTTTATTATAAAATATATACATACCATGCATTCATAATTGAACCACATATGCACATATACGAGACATATTTCTTCCATTAATCAGAATTATTTCTTAGAAAAATACTGAGGAACTGAGCACATTTCTCCAAACCATGAACTCCCTTCACAAGTTCCCCTTGATCTAAGATCTCTCTACCTCATGAATCCACCCGACTTTGATTCGTGGGAGGTTTTGTTCTATAGATTTCTTCCCAAGATATTTTTAGCAATTTCTTGCTTTAAGGTCTTCCAACCTTTTGTCTAGGCCATTTTGTTTTAGTTTTTTCGAAAAAAATATTTCCTTTTTCTTTAAAGTACATCTTTCTCTCTTGTTGTGCTTTATTCCACCCTACTTAGTATTTCTCTCCAACTAAGTGATTAACATAATATTTATCTCCCACTATGTAAATTTTTTTTCTCCTATGGATTTTTAGAAGAGTTTTTACAGAAGGACCATCATGTGGACTAAACCACAAACAACTTTTTCTAAGCTAGAAAGAAGTATTCTAACTCTAATTCACTTTCATGAATATTTCCAAGAAATTTATTTATTAACTCAAATAATAATAAAATAATTTCATCATCGCATAAGACTCGTCATGGCTTCAATTACCATTAAATCCAATAATAGTTCAATGCGTAAAAATACTATTTGTTTCAAAATCATGACCATAGTGGTGTTACAGTTTGCATTGAGATTTAAAGGTTATTTC
Organism: Pinus taeda; assembly: GCA_000404065.3. Taxonomy (NCBI): domain Eukaryota; kingdom Viridiplantae; phylum Streptophyta; class Pinopsida; order Pinales; family Pinaceae; genus Pinus; species Pinus taeda. The sequence goes on along the minus strand of APFE031235221.1, from coordinate 44,553 downwards.
TACCTCTTTAGCCTCCATTTTGGGATAGTTATCATTGTGATATATGACAAATAGAGTATGTTTGTGGTATTTAGATATGGATATGATACCTACCACCTCCAAAAGCGCATGTCAGATGATCTACCCCACGTAAAGTTATGAGTTTGATGTTATTTCAAAAATATCTTTGTCTTAACAAATTTCACTAAGATTACATGTAAGAATGAAATGTTGAAACACCTAAGGAAAAAATGTTTAGCTTGTTTCAAATCCTATCTCCGTAGTATTTGCTGGAGTCAGATAGTTGTCTTGATTAGACTGAAATAGAGGTTCACGTACACAATCAAAATTATTCAATGAAAGAGGAGGGTAAGCCAAGGGAAAAGGTGTGCCTCCTTTGTGCATATCCCCAACTCTATAGTAGCAGATTCCATAAGATATTTCCCATTGTTGTCTCGTTTCTAGAAATTCAACATCGAGTTTCTGACCCTAGCTTCTACTAGAATTGATGTCATCATGTTACATCACTTTACCAAAAAAAATTAGCATGTCTCTCATGTAAGCAACTGACTACGATGGATGGGAATGCCACATCAAATCAACGTTGTAGGTTAGAACATATAAGTAGTTGATAGGATTGTCCCTATTTTTCTTGATAAGGTATAGAAACCCCCTGTATCTTTCTTCAGCTCCTTTTGGGAATAGTTCATTTGACATGGATGGTCGGGACACCTATAGAGGCCACATCACTTAGTTCAAACATAATAATATGATACCATAAATGAATTTGCAACATAGAGAACAAAATATGGATAAAAATACTCAAAGATAGGATAAAACATAAGATAATTTAGATACCTTATGAAATCATGGTCTTTTCATCTAGAATGCATCTGTAAGATCATACTTTATCTTATACATATTTTTAAAAATAATTCCAGCAGAGTTCCATGGAATAGGCTGACTCAAATAAATATTAGATGGTTCTTTTGGGTAAGAGTATTTCCATATCTCCTGCATCTATTTTTTGTCAACTTCTTTGATCGATGACTCCATGAAAGAAGCATCCAGTAAGATCGTACACAATCATATACATGTTTTTAAAAATTGTTCCATCAGAGTTCCCTGGAACGAAATGACTGAAGTCAAGCGCAGATGGTTCTTCTAGGTAAGAGTATTTCCATATCTCCTATGTTAGCTACTTTTCTAGATGACTCCATGGAATAAGCATCTAGTATTATTCCATATATTTTCTTGCAATACTTTCTGTATTATACCTACAGACTACAATTTATGAAAGGAATAAGAACCTCACATCATACTCTGATGCTTAAACATTACAACATAAATGACTTTAACATACAGGATTAAGACTATGATAGTGTGAATTCCATTCTTAGTCGAGAGGAACAACAAGCCGAAAAATTGTATTGTTGGATTTTGTGTGCTCAACAAGCAATGTAAGCAAGCAGTGCTCGTACCTATTCATAAAATTTAATATCCAAAGATTATTTTCTAAATCATTTGGAAAATAAAATATTTTTCTTACTAGAATAGGGAAAATGAACAAAATTTCATATTGTGACACAATTTCATAATTGATACAAAATTAAGCAACATAAACTTGAGTATCTACAACAAATTTTGAAATTGATAGAAAATTGGATGATTAATACAAAATTAAAAAGAAGAAACTTGACACAGTGTAATTTTTATGTAAAGGGAAAATAATTTCCTATTAGAATAGATAAATGAACACAAGTTCTTATTTTCTCAATTTTATAATTAATACAAAATTAAAAAAAGAAAAGAAATGAAATTCACATCATCTTGTTTTCATGTTTCTTTTCACTTTCTATAATTTTGGAGCAAGGGAAATGAAATTCGTGAGAGTCATATATATATAATAGTCAACTGAACTAAATATTATTTCTACAAAAGTATGATTTTTATTGAGAGGTTAATTTGTGATCGCTATTAGTTACTTGCTCAAGTGTAATTAAAATCCAACTTTTTTGAAACATAAATTCCACATCTGTGTTTAATGAGTAAACAAGTGTTTGAGGAAACTAGATCATGTATGGTCTAGCATTCCATTCTAGTTGGGGTAGTTGTTTATACAATGGATTCACGTGTAGAATCTCAAATTAAGCACATATTATTGCTTCCAAGAAACATTACTAATGATTGAAAGCCTTTAGATAGTCTTTTGTAGTCATTGCCAGCTCATCAATCTATAAAACAATTTGTAGTTTCTCTTCACGATCCTGAATATCCCTTCCTTATTTTTCATTTGTTGGTTGTTGCAAGTCCGTTAGAATGATTTGCATCTGATGCAAATTGTTTAGTTTTTAGTTAGGGAAATCAAGCCAAAGGTTGTGGTTGCAAAAATAGGTTTTGGTTAACATTGTAGAATTTTAACACATACTTGGGAATATGAAATCTATAGATATAAATGAATCTTCATGCAAAAAATATTCTTTGATAGCGATGAAGACAATTGTTTGTCTTGATGAAGTTTCATCTATGTAGTTTGTTTCTCATGCTCCATTTAGCCTTATCCCATAGAAATATTTGAATATCCTCAAACATCTTTGTCTTTGGCTCTCTCTATAAGTAAACTTCCAAGTCTTTTTGGTTCCTTTTCTTTTCTACTTTGGTTCTTTCATAGTATAACTCATTATAATCGCAATATCTCACAAATAACACACCTATCCAGATCCATTTTCTCATCCATGTCAAATTGTTTAGAATTCGAGTACCAAGGCCTAAATGAAACAAAGATTTCAAAGGGAAAGCTTTTGTTGGTTTATAAATTTTGTTTTCCTCTATGTATTTTTTTCCCTTGAATTTTATGGAATGTGTGCATGTAGTTTTCTTACAAAATGGGTTGAATATTATTTGAATTGAAGCTCTTGTCAAATATCCCTGTGCAAGAGTGGCTATTGAGGAGATGATTCTCCTTTGAATTATGGTTATGAAGTAACATGCTTATGTCCAACCTGAAATCAGACTTGCTTTGTAGTAGTTAATCTAAGAGATTTCTTTTTATATTGGATTGAATTTGGACTTTGCCATAAGGGCTCTGTGGTTAGAAGAATTTGAAAATTACCATTCACTGTAACAACAAACCCATCTTGTATTACTTTCTTAAAATCAAATGATGCATTCCTTTTCTCTCCAGTGTTTTCTATAAAGTTGCTTAAGTTCTCTTTTTGGGCTTATTGCTAATTTTTTAGGCAAGGATGTATTATTAACAACTCATAGATTGAGCATATGTTCCATCTCAACTACATCTTTGGAAAAATCCAACCACAAGCAAAGAATAAAACTTAGCGCATTAATGACCTCTATATACTAGTTATCTCATATTAAAATCTCATAATATATGAGAAAGCATGTTGTTTCTCTTGGGTTTTTCAGACTAGCATTGGAATCTAATGTTGAGCCCTTTAAAAACCTTTTTGGTGACTTGAAAGTACACGCCAAAAAGAATTATGTGCTATAATATGGAAAGGTTGCAAAAGATATTTTGTTGAGGTATGATGTGTTAGAGGAAACAATGTTAGATAATATTAATGAGAATTTGCTAGAGATAATAACTTGAGGAGAAAGATCTTTTGTGAATGGAAGAGATCACTAAAACATAGTTGTGAAAAATGCTCTATTATTGTTGATTCTTCATTTGAGTATTCTAATTTTTGTATATTTTAGATAAAAAAATAGGTCATATATGGAGGGGATAACATCCAAGAAGCTATCCAAAATGAATCATATGAATTGCTACCTATGGTGTTGGGTTCAAACGCGTAGGTCCTATCTAACAAGGCTTGATTCAAACCTTCAAAGAACTATGTATAAAATGAAGAAAGGGATATTTAGATGGTTTTTTGTTGGCACAGATTCCTTCGCAACTGAATTTTTATGTTGATGGTTAACAATTGTAATTTTCACTGTGAATATGGGTGGAGGGAAAGGAGGATTATATTCCTCAACCTTCATGGTAATGTGCCTTTCCAAACCTTTATTCTAGATACACCATCCATTGAAATGAAAACCATTTTATCTCATGCTTGGTGAATATTTCTCTGATGATGACCAACAATCAATTATAGCCCTTTCATCACTTCTCGCAGAAGATGATCAATCCAAAGAGAAAGAGAGATATAGGAGGATATTCAAATACAAGAACCCACAAGTAGAAAAGATCCTCTCCTTCCTCTTGGTGCTCCCATAGGAATTTGGTTTAATAAATTTAGGAGAAACATTCGGCATTTATGTTAGTGTCAGAAATCACTCTAATGATTAAGTCAGAGAAATGGTAACTCAACAAGAAACAATTCATGTTCCCCAATAAAAGACCCAAAAGTGTGGAATTCCATATTTGTTTGGGAATGCGAAGAATAATGATTTTATTTAAGGAAAAACAACACTTTGGAGATGAAAATTCATGATAAGCTAGAAGATTTGTGGACTTCAATTAGTGGAAAGGTTTAGCATGTCACTAAATGATTATAAAATCATCTTGGAGGGGATCTTACTCCCTTAAAAGTGGAAGGATAGTATGTCATACATGTATTCATTTCCTATCATCTGAGCTCTATGTGTAAGTATTTAGATAAGTTCATGATTTTCCTTCATTAAGATTACAAGGTTTTTATATTTATAAGGATTATCGTAACTTTTTGGAGAATTTCATATTGAGTGGGATAGTAACAAAACCTTTATTATTTCATCTTTTGTTAGGTTTATGGAAGATTGAAATGTTGGTTTTTTGTGTCATTGGTGTGGTGTCTTAGGAAGGGCTTTGACTTGATGATGGATGTGGGTCCTGTTGGGAGTAATGTTGATTGAAAGTGGATGGATTGGACACGATTTGACTCAATCTGGGGTTGTGGGTCATAAGAAAAATGATAGAGTTTTTTATTTGTCATCTACAAATTGCGTGTTTGGATCAACATTCGTAGTTAGAGGAAAAATCATATTCCCCGTCATAATTCATGCAATATTTTGAACTTTATTATTCATAAACTAAAATAAACTAAATGCTAATATTAATTTCTTGTTCAAAACCATGTACATAGTCCAACAAGATTCAAATGCACCAAAACATCTTAAATCTCATCAAAACTAAAAAAACTTGTGTTTGAAGATGATTGTTTGACACCAAGAATTTTTTAACGTATATATGTAGTTGCATTCAGCTTTAAGAATATCCATCAATTGAGCCTACTAATAATTTGAGAGTGAAAGTGTGAATGAAAGAGAGTTTCTGAGCAGCAAAACAAGTAAAATAATAACAATCTAACACAACACACCTCCTCTACATGAATGTGTAACAACTACATTATTAACTATCTCAACTAGTTATTTTGATAAATAAATCAATGTATTACAATGCCTTATGTTGTATGTTTTAATAAGGACATATAAGACCTTCAGCCTACAATTCCTTTTATAACAAATCCTTTCAAATATATAGAGAACCATTAAGATTTATCTTACCTTACCAATGTGGAGTCTAAATTCAAATTTAACCCAAGTATTAATGATTTCCCATGCTAGAATTGCATGTTGCATTTTTGCCATTATTAAAATTAACACTAACATAAAGTTGATTTTGCATGCTCATGAACATCTTGTGAGCGTCATTAGTGATGGACACATATAATAAGATAACACCCTTAATATGATACAACATTATCATAGTTTCTAAAATTTCAATTGAGAATGATTTCTTTCAAATACTACATATTTTTTTAAATTGTTTTACTTTCAAATGTGTATAGTAATTATACCGTAGTTGTATAGTTCCAAGAAGCCTGGGTTCATGTAGTATTGAAAGTGTTTTAAAAATATTTCTTATATATGGGCCACTTAGTCAACACCCTGAAGTGCTAGGAGTTTTTCAAACTTTATAGATGTATAAAATGTATATGGATCATATGGTAGATCCTTTCTAAGTGACAATGTAACTCCTACTTGATGAAGTAGTTCCATAAACATGAGGGAATGAATAAACCCTTGATGATTTGTCCTTATGTTTTTAAAAGTAGAGTTGTGTTTGTAAATTAATATAAGAAACTTTTTTGAATTCAACTTTGGAAATTAATTTAACAATGACATAAGTTAACATTTGCACTTCCAATTTTGCATATTTACAAATTTTAATTCTCCATTTAAATCTTCACATGATGAAGGAAAGAAATAGATCCCAATTACAAAAAAAAAAAAATTGTCCATGGCAACAACACTAAGATTTCTCTTTTACATAAATTGGTCTACATTTAAATCCCATAACATATCACATCACTCTTCATCTATAGTCTTTTTTCGTATGTGTTTCTTTAGCAACATTTTGTGCAATTACTGATTTAGTTATATTTAAATTAAACAACAAATATTAACTACTAACTACTATGTAGCACTAGCTTGAATGATGACCAAATTCAAAAGATTTACCTACTATTTTTTTAATATAAAATTTATAATTCTTTTTAAGTATAAATCAGCGCTAAACTATCATGAAAATAAACCTAAAATCTACATGAAAACAAATTAAATTAAAATGAAAATTAAGCTACCATGAAAATAAGCCCAGAATTTTCGAAGAAAACAAATTCAATCGAAATGAAAATTAAAGGTTAAGCTAACCAATTTGGGGGAAAAGTTTTCAGGTAAATAATTAGAAAAAATACTCGTGAACTTCTTAAGCGAAGAACAAAGCAAATTAAATTAAAATGAAAATATGAGACCATATTTAATCTCAAAATTGCCTATTAAAAAACAATATGCCTCTATGTTCTGATAGAGTGATCAAGTTTAAGCATGAGTAATCTTGTTGAATCGTTTCCTAGCCTATCAGGTAACTTAATGAAATGAATGCAGTTAGAATGTGGCAACCGTTCATTTAAACCAAGTAACTCCTCATTTTTTAATCAAGCAATCTAACGGACTATGGAAGGTACTGAAAGTACGGACATCAATAACAACCCGTCATTCTTCTGGGCAACCTTTTTACATGGGAGTTAGTTCGCTTATCCGAAGGGTAAGGGAATGATACATTTCTGGTATGAATATCATGGTTATATATTGATGGATGCACAAGAATCGGAAGGCACACCATAAAGACCTACCGTTGTAATTATTTATGTTTGTAAGACATCAATCAGCGGGGGCAAAGAAAAGCTCAGGAAATCATTAGACTGCTCTGTGTAAAGAAGCAACTCTTCCAAGTAATCATTCCCAAGGTCCTGCAACTCCACAACAGAAGAGTTTAAGGCCAAGCACGAATTATTATTGTCACTGTTGATTCGCCCATCGTTAACCAACCCGTAGGCAGCACCGCTTAAATGGTTCTGATCGTGTGCAGGGGTTTCCAACGCTGAGCCCAACTCTTGTCTGTCACCACTTCTTTTTCTTTTCCTCCGGATGGTGGTCATTCCTTCATCCTCTGCCGCGATATATTTATTAAAATCCGCTACAGGAGAATTGGCGTCCGGCACCCGAGTATGGGAGACACTGATGTGCTTTGGCCGAGAGGATATAAGTTTAGAGGAGTACCCGTAATTGCTTTCTGCCAAAGCCTTCGTCACGACCTCTACGGGAAAGTTTAAAGAGGCTCGAGTGCCGCGAATGAGAAGAGCAGCTTTATCATAAGCCATAGCGGCCTCCTCGGCCGTTGTGTAGGTGCCGAGCCACACTCGAGCACCCTGCCTCGCTGAATCTCTTATTTCCGCTGCAAATTTACCCCACGGACGTCTGCGGACCCCTCTGTACCGCTTCGACTTCTCTGCACCTTCACCTTCTGCCCCTCTCCTTTCAGTCTTGCAGATCGCGGGCGTACAGGCCGTGGATCCAATTGCTCCGGGGATCTCTGTCTCCTGATGTTCACGATATGCAGACCATCCATGCTCAGCGGCCTCGTTCAGAAGTTGGAAGAGCATCATGTCGTCAGAGTCGTTCTCCTTCAATGGCAGCATCGAAACTTCAGGATTCCAGTGGCTTTCTTCTTGTTCATCGCTACTAGGAGCAACTCCTTCTAGCACATCATGTTTTGGATGATGAGCTCCTGTGGCAATGAAATGGGCCCATATATCTTCTAAAAGCCTTTCCGATGATACCACTAGACTATGAGGATGACGATAAGTATTCACTGTGCCATGAGGAAACTCTGTTTCTAAAGCCATAGCTTATAACTACTGCAAATTTCTATATGCACCTGAGACTTGGACACCAAGACCTGGTAATCCACAAATAGATCAAAGATTTCGCGAACTCGCGTTTCTAATTAAATTTTGGGGCGATAAGAAACTTCAGCACTGCAAACCCTACTGGACATAATTGAGAAAACTAAGAGACATGAAAATAGTGGGAGATTCACCATTGTTTCATGAATTGGAAATAGCTGAAGCGATTGCGATTGAATGCTTGTTTTCAGCGGTTGAGTTAGAGGTTATAAGGAATCGCTAAATAGTCCAGATTGGCAGGAGTATGACGTCATAGCGGGAATACCCATGAAAGCAGGGAGTTGCTTTCACTTCTGGTTATAAAATTTTGGATCAGAACTGAGGAAGGAACTTAAAAGCAATGACAGGAAGATGCTGCAGAATATGTTCGAGTCAAATGAACCTAGTGGCAAACAAATGCAGGTGCATTCATTTTCTACCGGATCAATCATTCCTTTATTTAAAGATTGAAATAACCTTTCACAACACGAGTTCTATTTTGCACGCCATGAAGTCAAATATTTTTTAATTTATAAATCGTAAAAACTTTTTCCACACATGATGAAGTCAATTATTTCTTTATTAAGTTGATGATAGGGTATTTTTTTTCTCAAATCCAATTCTTTATCTTATTTTCATTATCGACAAACAAAAATGCTCAGAGGGGTAAAGCAAATTTTAAATATTAATTATTTTTTCCCTCTAAATTTATATCTATTTTTATATTACAAAATATAATTATATACAAAATTTTAAATTAATAACATTGAAAATAATATTTTTGTATATTTGATAAAATTAACCAAGATATCATAGTAAACAATAACAGAATGCTATTTTAAAAAGGGAAAAAACTTTAAAGTTGCTTATGGATTAACATACCAATTATTAATAATAAATAATTTATTAGATGCTAAATTTGATACGAATTATATGCATAATATATTAAAAATATATTTGAAAATTAATAAAATAAAAATATATATGAAAAAATAATATAAATTATATTAGATAAGGATTATAAAATAAAATAAAAATTTATAAATTATTTGATTTGGAAATGAATTCTGATTTTGGGTAAGTGGTATTGATAAGGCCATAGTATTGACTCATGATTCATGAATCTATACAAAGATATTTACAAGTTAATAATATCCATGAAAAATATGAGTAATAATCTATAGTTAAAAATCATGTTTTAGTTGAAGCATAATCTAATTAAAAATTATAAAATTAAATAATAAAAAATAAAAAATTAAAAATATTGATTTAAAATGAGTATTTTGCATTTAGGAAAACTTTCTATTATAATTACTAACTATCTTTCAAGATTTATTTACAGTTAATAATATCATGTAAGTAAGAGTTCATATCTATATGAAAAATCTGTTTATTTGCAAGTGTTTTAATTTTAAAAATGTAATAAATTAAAAAAAAAAAAAAAAAAATTATAAAATATATTGATTTTAAAATGATTTATTGCATTTAGGAACGAAATTTCTATTATTATTATTATTATTACTATTAGTATTATCTAATTTTAAGGTCATGACAACTAATACACCTCTATGCAACAATTTGAATGCAACACCAGTTTGGCGCCAAATTGGCATGTGAGATCCCTGCAACACACCTCCACCCAACACCAAATTGGTGTGTGAGAACCCCTTGTTTGTGGGACAAATCCGCAACTACGAAAGCATGTATACTCTACCCAGGCATATATACTCTATTGGTGTGTGAGAACCCCATGCATATATACTTTATTGGTGTGGGAGAACCCCTTGTTTGCAGGAGAAATCCGCAACTACGAAGGCATATATACTCTACCTAGGCATATATACTCTACCCCCTCTCGTTTTGAACCCTTGACCCCTTAAGAGGAAAGACATGCTCTTAACCACTAGGCCCACTCAAGTTGTAACATAGACTAAATTATTATCAACTTGGCCAATATAATTTTTTTAAAAGGAAAATAAAAATTAATAGATATAATAATATAATTTCACAGCATGATTTCTTACTATCCTTTAGAATGCTATAAAACATAATATCTCTAATTGTTAAATTAAAATAACAATTTACAAATCATTTCTTATAAATTATGCCACCAAGCATGTCTATTTTGGATAGATCTTCTAGAATTTTAATTTAGTTAGATATAATTAATAGGTGGATGGTGGGGATTTAAGTTTATAGGATATTTTTAATAATAGTTAAAAATAAAGAGTTCATATTTATTGTCTACATAATTTTATTGTTTTATAATTTCCAATTATATTAAGGAAAAAATGTTATAAATTAAAGTAGCAATTGCACAAGATGTTGCAAAGGAAATGCCTTAAGGCAGTAGCATAGGAAAGAGTAGCATTAAATTGTTATTTTTCCATGATGAAAGTGAAAGCATCACCACATGTTACCAAAGGGTGTAAGTATAATTTTGAATCTCGGTTAAAGAGGGAGGTCTCAAGAATTGCATCATTGACATGACATGAGTATCTACAGTATCAAGTTCTCTCTCTTTTTCTTTTTTATTTTATTGTAGTTGCCAAAGAATGCATTGTAGAGATAGAAAATGTCTTTAGCCTTAGCAATTATTGGCCAAAAGACCCTGATTTGGTCCTTCATTTAAACATCTATATGTATTTGCACTAGCAACACTTGTGCTAGAAGTGGTTTCCTACTTGAATGGTTGGAATTTATTATGCACACCCTATGCGTATATCCCAACTTTATTTGGGATTCAATATTGCTTGCAATTGATATAGCTCTTTTGGGTGTCATTGTGATGCATTTACATTGTTCCCCCAATTCAAACTCTAGAAAACATTTGTATCATTTTATTTTTGATGAGTCTGTGGACCGGATCATAGTGACCTACATAGAATGTTTTTGGATAAATTATAAGAAGATCAAGTTGAAGTCAAAATATGAATCTTTTGAAATCATGGATGTTGAAAATCTCAAATTACCATACTCTACCACAAGTATGGTAAGTTTGAATAATGAAGATCAAAACATTTGGTCTTTGAATCACAGAAAGGACTATGAGTGTAGAATAAGATACCAAAGCCCTTATAATTGGTGATATCATAAACCTAAAGACAAGTGATTAATGTTTATATTGTATCTTCTTAAAACTTTATGTCAAAAATAATTATAATCCAAAATTGAATCACACAAATTTGAAATAATAAAATTGAAAGTATTTGAATTTAAATTTTGTTTAATGAATATATATGACACTTATAAAAAAAAAAAAACTAAGAGAAAGACAAATAAATATTAGTGGGGTATCGTGAGGCCGTTGGCACCTTTACTTAGCCTCACCTTTACTTAGCCTCCCTCGCACGTGGCCCTCTAACCACCTAACTATATGCTAGACCATAGGCTTCCAGACTTGGCATAAATTGTTTCGACTTTTTTGACTTGGGATTTATTTCACTCCTGCTATGTTTTGCGAGGATTTGGAGAATGGATGGATGACATATCGATCTCGTGACCTCTAGTAACTCTAAATTTCTATACTTGCTAGTTTTGTGTGTTCCTTCCTTGGTTCTCGTTCATGGCATGGCCATCCTTATGTGCAATGCTTGGCTCAGTAGCTATACCATTTAGTAAAACTAGGATCTTTACTCTCTTACCAATATTTGTTCTCTTGTTTAATTTGATATCCTACTATGTTTGTAATATTTACTGTGTTTTCTCAATAAGGACTGCCCCTCATCCTGGAACAACTTAGCTTTATTGTTGAGGTAAACTCTTATTCCAATTCCATTTCCTATTTTTATTTGTGTTTTTCTAACCTGTTGGCTCCTTTTCTTGTAGGTTTGTGCTCGTTTTGGCACTAATGTCACGACCATTCCCAAAACCCTTGTGGTTGGCTTCGTACATGCCCTAGGTTTTGAACCTTGGTCATTCTACTAGTTCGATGGGGTTCTAGACTCGAAATTTGGTCCCAATGTGGCCCTTCTGGCCTTAGCGATATGCTTGGTTTCAATTTTATAGGTATGCTTTCTCTCTTCCATGTTTTCTTTGTCAACTTTCCCCCTTTAGTGAGTTTTATGTTTCCCTTTTCTTATCTGGTTTCTTCTGTTTGTGTTTGTGAGTGGTTTGGTTCTCATGGGGGCTTCCTAACATCATCTCGACCCTGTTCTCCCTGTATAATAAGGTAGAATCCTTCTCTCACTCCCTAGTTCAGTTTTATAAGTTAATATGAAGAAACCAAATTGGGTTCTCGGTGTATACCATGGTCAACTAGATTAACTGGCACTTGTTTTGTTCCTCGTTTCACGTTTGTAAATTTCAAGGAACCCTACTTGGTTCTTAATGTTATTTATATACTATGTGATGAAACCATAACAAGGTTCTTTCCTGTTTGTTAAGTGTTTCTTTGTTGGTTTTGTAAATTATATATGGACTATCTATATTCAGCTTTGTATACAGAACTTGGGAAATGAAAAGGAATTCCTATAAACTACTTGTAGATACTTGTTTAATGTTGAACATATGATTACCAAAAATTCATTATTTGGTGCACTATCTTTACTTGCTCAACCTCAGGCTATGTCCTGTATCAACGTGGGGTTCTGTAAATTTAATTTCGTACTCTCTTTTGTCTGCAATTTGTCATAACAACTCACATCATATTTGATAATAAACTAACACAATATCGGGGTAACTCATTTTTTTATTGAAAAGAAAACTCCATTGTCTATTTCTCCAACACACATAGACTTCCTATTTTTTAAGGAATGGAAAAACCTCCCTCTTGGGTAGATTTGAGTTCATTTATACCTTCCCAGAAAGTTCCTAGGTGGTTGAGAAACTACCATTCAGTTAACAACTGACTCACAAAACTAATGTTAAGTTTTACCTAATTTTGACCTAACCATTCATAACGAGACAATTACAATGGATGTGTTAGCCGAGTTTGACTTTTTAAATAAAATGAATAAGCAAAAATGCATTTTTGTCCAACAGAAAATAACCAGTTCATCGAGTTGTAGCTCTTTAGTTGGATGCTCTTGCATCAAGCTCCCAGGATAAATTGAATTCATGGTTCTTGTCCATGAGCTCTTCAATAGATTACTCAGCTATTTGGATCTGTGTAGCATCTAACCAACAAAATTCCTCAATAGGGCGGTTATTCCACTTGGCCAGATACTACAAATATTTTTTTTTTCTTGTCTTCATGACTACTTGAGTGTCCAAAATCTATGCCATTTCTAGAGGTTGTGCCATAAGCATCTACTTATTCCATGGTTCCTCCTCATCCTGATTATTCTGTGTTCGTCTCTCTGAACTATCTTCCTCATCAACAACAATGTATGGGTGCAGATCTACCAGATTAAAAATGGGCGATATTCCTACACTTGGAGGTAATTGCAACTCGTAAGCATTTGCAGAAAACTTCCAAAGGATTCTACAATGCTTGATCCTTTTCATCTTCAATTTGTTATACTCTCCTTTAGGAAACCTCTCCTTCCATAAGTGTGTTAATATAAGGTCTCCTACCTCAAATTGTACCTCCCTTCTTCTCAAATCTTCTCTTTGTTTTTATCTTTGGCTTTTGTATTGTAGCTTTTGTTTGACCTTCTCATACAGATCATTGATTGCGTTTGTGAATTCTTTGCCATTAGCACACATGCGCTCCAAATGACGGAAATCCCACAACTTAAATATTCCACGTGGATGCATTCCATATAATATTTGGAAAGGGCTCCTGCTTGTACTTCTATTAGGTGAGTCATTGGAGGAAAATTCTACTTGTGCAAGCACACATTCCCACTGTCTAGAGTTTTCACCAACTAGACTCCTTAGCAGATTCCCTAGACTACTACTCACAACTTTAGTTTGTCCATGTGACTATGGATGGTAAGCCGAACTAAAGTTTAATTTGGTGTTTAATTTATTCCATAATGTTCATCAGAAATGGCTTGTGAACTTCACCTCTCTATCAAAGATGATGGACTTTGGCAGACCATGTAATTTGACTATCTATGAAAAGAACAAGTGTGCTATATGCAAGGCATCGCTTGTCTTCCTGCACGGGATGAAATGTGCCATCTTCTGAAATGATCCACCACCACCATGATGTAATCATAACCCCTTTGTGTCTTCGGCAGACCTAAGACAAAGTCCAAAATGACTGAGTCCTAAGGTTTGTTTTGAATGGGTAAGGGTGTATATAACCCTACGTTTTGGCATGTTGGCAGAACCTACACCTTGTTAGAAAGATTTGTACATCTCCTCTCATTCTCGACCAATAATAGAAATGGATCAGCTAATCCAAAGTCTTATCTACTCCAAAGTGCCTGGCCAGACCTCCACTGTGCTTTTCCTGGATCAACTTCTCCCACATGGAACACTCAGGAATGCACAATTGTCCTCCTTTGAATAACAACCCCTCCTGTATATTATAGTCCAACAATGGGCTATTGTCTTTCAACAATGGGTTTTTGCACGCTTCACAAGCTTCCTTAAAATCTACATCTATCCCACACAAGTCCTTAAGATACTCGAATCCCAACACCTATACCGCACTTTCCTTCAGTATTATGCTTCTCTTGCTTAATGCATTAGCCACCTTATTCACTTGACCACTGATGTGATTTAGAACAAATGTGAAGCTCTATAAGTACCCCACCCATTTTGCATGCTTATGATTTAGCTTGTGCTATTGCATAATGTATTGCAGTGCAAAATTATCTTAAAACAAGACAAATTCCTTAGCTAACAAATAATGTCTCCAACGCTTCAATGCCTGGATGACAGCATAAAACTCCTTGTCATAAGATGTATACTTCTACGTGATCTCATTTAATTTCTCATAGAAGTATGCTACTGGCTTATCTTCTTGGTTGAAAACTACTCCAATGGATGTTCCACTGGCATCACAATGAACTTGAAAATGTTTGTTGAAATATAGTAGTCTTAGGACTCGTCTTTCAATGATCTTCTTCTTCAAAAACTAAAAAATATTTTCAACCGATTTTGTCCAATGGAAAGGATCATTTTCCTCTTTAATGGTATATACCATAGGTGCGCAAATACCACTAAAATTCTTAATAAACATCTGGTAAAAACCTGCCAGTCCATGAAAACTTTGTACCTCAAATAGATTTTTTGGAGACGGTCAGCCAGCTATGGCTGTAACCTTTTCTGGGACCATCTCCAACTCATTCTCAGAAATTACAAATCCTAGATAAATCAATTCTTTCTTGAAAAAGGACATTTTTTCAAATTTATCAGCAATATATCTTGTTGTAGTTTTTCGAGTACATACATGACATGAGGAAAATGCTCTTCCTTAGTTTTTCTAAAATGAGTATATCATCCAGATATACAATCACGGATTTTCCCATAAATTCTTTTAATACCTCGTTCGTAAAATGCATAAACATGCTAGAAGCATTGCTTAGGGAAAATGGCATTATCAGCCACTCGTACAAGCCTTCATTGGTCTTGAAAGTCGTCTTCTACTCGTCGCCTCTAATCCTCATTTGGTGATAGCCACTTTTCAGATCTATTTTTGAAAAGTATGCCGCCTCGCTTAGACAATCCATTATTTTGTCCATCCGAGGTAAATGAAACCTATACCTGATGGTGATCTTATTTATCACCCTGGAATCGGTGCACATCTACAATTCACCTCCTTTCTTGGGAGCTAAAATGGTTGGAACAACAAAAGGACTCAGACTCTCCCAAACCAGTCCTTTGTCTAGCAACTCCTATACTTGTTTTCTGATCTCCTCGCGTCCTTTGGGCTCATTTGGTAACCAACCTTGTTTGGTAGGTTGGCTCCCGAAATGAAATCAATGTGGTTACTAATGCTTCACTTCATCGGAAATTCATCCGTTAGATCATCTACTACAATATCACTAAATTCCTACAACATGTCCTGTATCTCCATAGACAAATCGACAATTTTAGTATGCAGCAATACTACTCTAGGTTTATGTACAACTACATAATTTACCTAATTTTCACTAACTTATTACAAATACTTCTTTCCACCTATCAACAATGTTTTAGACCTGCTGGCCTCTACAACATTTTCCTCCTTCATGGGAATAAGCCTGTGTTTTATCACATCCTTAACAAACTTGTAACAATTATTTTCCCCATCATGGACAACCTTTCTATCATATTGACATGGTTTTCCTAGCAGAATATGGCACGCATCCATAGGCATGACATCATAAGTCACCTTGTCCATGTATTTGCTAATGTTAAACTCCACCTCAAATTGCTCATCAACCAGTAGTGGTTGTTCTTTCTTCAGTGAGGACATCTTGTATGGAGTCAAGTCTTTCAGCTTCTTCAGGCCTAATTTTTCCACCACCTCAGTGGCTACCAGGTTATCAGTGCTCCCACTATCTATAATCAGTTTGCAGTATTTTCCATGCAACTTGAACATGGTTTGAAATAATGCTTTCTACTGTGTCACATCAATCATTTCTTTAGTTTTCTTCAGAAAAATCTTTTTCAACACCAAGGCCTCACCCATCTCATGCATGTTCTCCACCTCATGTGGTGGTGCCTCTGCAACATTGGGTTGCGAAACATATGCTCCCCGTTGCCTAGCCTGCTCACCTTCAGGACATTCAAAAGACTTATGCCCCCATTTGTGACACTTGTAGCACTAGTAGGCATTTCCTCTAAATATGCCATTACCCCATCCATGTTGGTATGGCCTTCCACCTCTGGTTCTACCTTCTCTCTCAATATGTCTCGAAGCCTTTGAACCACTGCCTTCTTCATTACTGCTAGCATTTTTTCCCCTGCTAAAGGACTATCTCTTTCCTCTCTCGGCACCATGTCCTCTCCTCACATTCTGCTTCCTAGTCATCTTTTCTTCCTCCTTCGAAGCACACTGATATGCCTCCTCTATAGTCTTAGGGAAAAGAATGCTGCTCTCGACTAGGATTTCCACCCATAGACCATTCACAAACCTCGCTAGTTTCGCATGGGTATCTTCAACATACCCATCCCTCAGGTTCAATTTATAGAATTCTTTTGTGTACTCCCTTACAATCATTTCTCTCTGTCTCAGATTCTGCATCTGCCTATAAAGGGAAATTTGGTAATCATTAGAAAGAATCTTTCTTTTCATCTTAGCAATCATCTTGTCCCATCTTTTAATGAAGGGCTTGTTCAGTATCCCCCTTTTTGCTTGCACACTGTCCCACCACATTGCTACATGTCCTTTCAACTTGGTAAGAACAAGATTAAATTTCCTATCCTCACTAACTTTCTTCCTACTCGAATTATTTTTCCAGCTCACTTATCCAGACTAACAAGGCTTCTGTGTAAAAACTACCATCGTAATTATAAAGTTCTGGTCTTGGTTTGCTGCTAGCCAGCAAAACTGATTTCAACATTTCGATTTATGGTGCCACATCTTCTGACCCATTTGCCATCACCACTGTTTCACCCTCACTGTCATCTTCACCTTCAGGATCCATACGCCTTCCTGCTTCCACTGCTGCCAAGCAAGCTGATATACTTTGGATTTCCTCTCGCAGTCCTTCATCTACTGCTCCCCTTGCAAGTCTTCCCTGACCTCTTCTTCCTACCTCCATTTTCAGTCAAGAAGAGTAATTGCTCTGATACAACCAATTGGTGAGGTATCGTGAGGCCATTGGCACCTTTACTTTGCCTCCATTGCACATGGCTTTCTAACCACCTAACCACATGCTAGACAACACGCTTCCAGACTTGGCATAAACCGCTTTTATTTTTCTTACTTGGGGTTTATTTCACTCCTCCTTTGCTTCGCGAGGCTTTCGAGAATGGATGGAGAAGATATCAACCTCGTGACCTCTTGTAACTTTGAATTTGTATACTTACTGCCTGTGTGTGTTCCTTCCCTGGTTCTCGTTCATGGCATGGCCATCTCTATGCACAATTTGTGGTTTAGAGCTATACCATTGGGTAAAACTGGGATCTTTATTATCTTACGAGTATGTGTTCTCTTGTTTAATTCGATATGCAATTATGTTTGCTAATATTCATCATGTTTGATCAAGGACTGCCCCTCATCCTAGGAAAACTTGACTTTATTGCTAAGGTAAGCCCTTATTCCAATTCTATTTCTCATTTTTATTTTCATTTTTCTAACCCGTTGGCTCCTTGGCTTGCACGTTTATGCTCCTTTTTGTACTACTATCACGATCGTTCCCAAAACCCTTATGTTTGGCTTGGTACTTGCCCTGGATTTTATAGCCTGGTTATTTTATTGGTTTGATGGGATTTCAACTCAAAATTTGGTCTCAATGTGGCCCTTCTAGCCTCAACGAAACCCTTGGTTTCAATTTTCTAGGTACGCTTTCTCTCTTCTAGGTTTTCTTTATCAATTTTCCTCAGTTTAATGAGTTTTTTGTTTCCCTTTTCTAATCTAGTTTATTTTTTATGCAAGAGCATCAGGACTTAGCTGGAAATGTGATTGTATGTTCAAATGTTATGGCTAACATGAAGGGAATTTCATTAAACTGAGTGGTCAAATCAATTCTTAATATAGAGGGTTGGATCTCTCGAATTCATCTTTACTTCAACTATTGTAATAATTAGATCACTGTATTATTTTTAGAGTAGTTGATAAGTTGTTAGGATAGGTGTGTATCAAAGCTTGAGAGTAGGGACTTAATTGTTGAATTGATAATAATAGAGATTGAGTTCTCAATGCAGTTAGAATAGTATTTGATCCTTAAAAGAGGAAAGAATGTAATGATAAAAGAAACGAGAGAAGTAGCAAGAGAGAGAGAGATATATGACTTGAGAGTAAAAGAAACATAAATTAGACAAATTGATGTAATCAAGTTGAGAGGGCCAAGACTCTGTAATTCCCATTTGATTGAATAATTGATTTAAGTGTGGTGTTAAGTATTATTCTAGTGTATAATTTCCTTCGTATTTGTGTATTTTTGTCTAGACCCCGACAGGGTATTATTCTTCCATTTATGCATTTTATTGATAATCGCAGTTAATTAGCATTAAGGGTTTTATTTCAAGATTAAGCACTAAACCCTTTCCATTATAAAAATATTTCCTTCAAAGTTTTGTATTGGGAATGTGGACAGTATTGAAAACAGGAAATGGTATATCACGTGGAAAATAAATGTTAAGTGGTATTTTTTTAAATGATGCGATTAACCTAAGGTGTTGACACGTAGCACAGAGAAACCATTTATCTTCGGCGCTCTCGACCTGATATCGATTGTGCTAGAAATCATGCGATATTCATTAGATTTGGGTAAGTGAGATCAAGGGTGGATATTAAAGATCTCAGGCAGTAAAAAAAAAATTCTACGTGTGACCGGTGGAGATTGGTTAGGTAAGAGAGACCCTCAGTAAAAATCCATGTGCATAATCTGATTAAAGTGCAATTCATTTTATTTCAGGTCAAACACTATCTTAATCGTGGGTTGCCATATCATTGGTCAGTGGAGGAAATCATTTGGTATTAGAGCCCAAGGATTAAGTTCTGCTACAGCGAACATGACACCTAGGAGAGGAGCTAGCTTAAGTTAGGCAAGACTTGTAGCCAATGCAGTTTTGCTAGAAGAGATTCGGAACCTGCGTACAAGGAATGGAAGCTAGCCAAAGGAGAGCACCTAATGAAGGAGATGGCAGTGCTACAAAGGAATCTTCTGAGGAAGAAGAATAGGATGAAAGAAAAGTTACCAAAGTTCTCAAAATGTTTGCCAAAGTAAGTGGAAGACCAAAGGCGGAAATACCTTTGTATGATGGGAACCTCAATGCAGAAGAGTTGATGGATTGGATCAGTTGATTAGACAAGTATTTTGACTATGAGGAGGTTCATGATAAAATGAAGGTGAAATTTACAGTTACCAGATTGAAGGGTCATGTAGTTATCTGGTGGGATGAACTACAAACATCTAGAGAGAGAAAGGGGAAGCCCAAGATCAAACAGTGAATAAAATGGTGAGCAAATTGAAAGGTAAATTCATCCCAAAAGATTATCAGTTAAATATTTTTAGACAGTTACAAAATTTGAGGAAAAAATGAACGACTGTGAGAGAATAAACTGAAGAGTTTTATAAGTTGAGCATTAGAGCAGGCCATGCAAAGGGTGATGTAGAAAAGGTAGCCAGATACATTAATAACTTGAGATATGACATATAGGATGAAAGACAATTGAATATTCCTATCAAGAAGAAGCTTTGAAGGCAGAGGAGAAGATGTGGAGGAAGAAAACTCAGAGGAATAGAGGAAAAAGTCTGGCAAGAGGTAGAGGAACTACCAGATCAAGATTTCAGCACCCTCAAGGAGAAGCACGACATTCAAGTAGTAGACCTCCATAGAGAGGAGACTTCGGTAGAGGGATATTTTCATCCAAAGGAAGAGGCCAAGGAAGAGAAATTTGGTGTTACACATGCGAGGGATGGGGACATGGATCATGGGACTACCCTCATAATAAAGCAAAAAATTAGTGGATTGTGAATGTGGCTAAGGCAAAGGAAGAAAATCCTCAAATTTCTGGTAAGGAAGAATCACCCGAAGTAGCGGAGTCCTTGTTATTGAAAAGGGTATTGTTTAAAGTAGAAAAAGAGATAGGAGAACTAGCTTAGAGAAAGAATATATTCAGGACTACATGTAAGTACAAAGGAATGTTATGTAAAGGGATAATTGACAGAGGAAGTACTGATAACCTTGTTTCTATAGAAATGGTGGACAAGTTAGGATTAGTGAACACAATACACCCTACTCCTTTCAAAGTATCATGGCTGCAAAAAGGACATCAACTTATTGTGACAGAAGAACGCAAGATAGATATCCAAATTGGTACTTATAAGGATGTCATATTATGTGATGTAATGTTGATGGATTTATATCATATATCTATGGGAAGACCTTGGCAGTTTGATCAGAAAGCTATACATGATGGGACAAGAGACACTTACACTCTAGAAAAGGATGGGAATAAGCACACACTACTGCCATTGAAGGATGAAGCAGGCAAAGAAGCACCTGGAAACATTGTTATGCTAATATGTGGGAAAGAATTGCTGCAAGAAGTCAAGAAGGATGAAAAGATACATTTTGTTGTTATAAGGAGACCTGAGGTAATTTTGACTTCCACAAAATTAGATGATTTATCTCATGAAATCAAAACTGTTGAATGATTTCGCTGATATTATTATGGATGAGTTGACAAATGCATTACCACTAATCAGGAGTATTAGTCATCACCTTGATCTAATAACTAGAGCAATTTTTCTAAATGAAGCAGCATCCAGGTTAACTACTGAAGAAAATGCCGAAGTTAGGAAACAAGTACAGGAACTGATGGATAAGGGATTAATCAGAGAGAGCCTTAGTCCATGTGCTATACCAATATTACTCATTCAAAAGAAAGGTGGTGAATGGCACTTGTTTATTGATTCCATAGTCATAAATAAGATTACTATCATATATAGATTTCCTTTAGCATGTACGGATGATTTGATGGATTGTTTAAGTGTGTCAAAGTATTTTAGCAAAATTGCTTTGAAGAGTGGATACCAATAAATAAGGATTAGAGAAGGAGATGAATGGAAGACTGCTTTAAAACAAATATTCGGTTGTATGAGTGGTTAGTGATGCCTTTTACACTCACAAATGAACCCAACACATTCATGAGATCGATGAATGACATCTTGAAGGAATATGTAGGCAAATTTGTCATTGTTTACCTTGATGATATTTAAGTTTTTAGTCGAAGCAAAGAGGAACACCTACATCATCTTAAGTTGGTTATGAAAACCTTGTAGAAATTGAAATTGCTAATAAATATGAAGAAATGTAGTTTTATGAAAGAATATTTAATCTATTTGGGGTTTGTAGTTTCGAAAGAAAGTTTGAAAATGGATCCAGAGAATGTCCAAGCAATTTGGAATTGACTTATTCCAAGAAACATATTTGAGGTAAGAAGCTTTCATGGTCTCGCAAGTTTTTATAGAAAATTTATTAGAAGTTTTAGTCAGATTTGTGCACCAATTATTGAAAAAATCAAAGAGACTAATTAGCCATTCATGTGGATAGAATAAGCAGACCGAAATTGTAATTTGCTTAAGAATAAAATTATTGAAAAACCAATTTTAGCTTTGCCTGGTTTTGGAAAATTTTTCCAAGTTGAAACAGATGCTAGTGGAGTTGCAATCAAAGCAGTTTTAAGTCAGCAACAAAGACCAATAACATACTTTAGTAATAAACTAAATGAAGCTAAGAAGAAATATTCCTCTTCTGATAAAGAATTTTACTCTATTGTGTAAGCTTTAAGAAAATGGAGAAATTATTTTGCTACCGAAGGAGTTTGTATTGTATTATGATAATCATGCACTACAGTTCTTAAATAACTAGCCAAAATTGACCCAGAAGCATGCCAAGTGGGTATATTTCTTACAGAGTTTTACTTTTGTGATTAAACATACAAGTGTTAAGTTGAAAAAATTTGTTGATGATTTGAGCATAGCAAATTGCATTGTGAAAGAATTAAAAGTTGGGGTTGTAGGATTTGAATAAATAGTTGATATGTATAAAGATGATGTAGAATAAAAATATATTGTGCAATTGTATAAAATCCAGCAGTTTATAATAGAAGCCAATGGTTGGATTAACTTATCCAAGGAGGTTTACTATTCAAAAGTAATGAATTGTGTATTCCCAAATGCTCTATGACGGAAAACATAATCAAGGAGAAACATAGTGGAGGGTTATCTCGACACTTTGGACAAGACAAAACATTTTCTTAGGTAAAAGCTTTTTAGTATTAGACAAAGATGAAAACTAATGTTAAGAGATTTCTTGAGAAGTGCAGTATCTATCAGCATGCTAAGGGGAGAAGCCAAAATACAGGATTATATCAAACATTATCAACACTAGACCAACCATGGGATGTAGTTAGTAAGGATTTTGTTTTGGGATTACCTAGAACTCAAAGATGAAATGATTCCATTTATGTTGTGGTAGATAGATTTTCTAAAATGGCACATTTCGTTGCATGCAAAAAGACTAGTGATGCAACACATATTGTTAATCTATTTTTTTTAGAAGTTGTAAGGTTACATGGATTTCCTATAAGTATTGTGTCCGATAGGGATATAAATTTTGTTGGGCATTTTTGGAGAACTCTTTGGAAGAATCTAGGTGCCAACCTTAGTTTCAGTTCAGCATATCAACCTCAAATAGATGGGTGGACCAATGTAGTAAACAGAAGCCTGAGAAACATATTGAGAAGTTTAGTGTATAAAATCCTAAGTAGTGGTATTTAGCACTTGCTCAGGCTGATTTTCCTTATAATGATACTCCAAACCAGAGTACTTGGATGAGTCCATTCCATATTATTTTTGGGATGAATCCAAGAGGTGTGTATGAGCTCAGAAATTCGGGTAAACAGGAGACAAGAAGTGTAAAGGTTAAAGAGTTTGTAGAGCATGCAGAGACTACAGTAAGATGTTAGAACCAGATTGTAGGGAAGCAGTGGAAAATACAAAAAGAGAGCTAATATGAAGAGGAGAGAAAAATAATACCAAGCGGGTGAACTAGTGATGGTGTATTTGAGGAAAGAAAGATTTTTTGTTGGCACTTACAATAAAATAAAGATAGAAAAGATAGGGCCATGCAAAATTGTGAGGAAGTTTTCAACCATTGCTTATGAAATAGAATTGCCAGAAGGGGTTAGAATATCACTTATCTTCAACATTGCAGATTTGTATCCATATAAAGAGACAGAGTCAGAAATACAAGATGAACCTGCAAAAGACGAAGTTCAAAATTTAAATTGGGAAGAATAAATGCCAAAGACAATCAAGAAAGAGGTGGAAATTGTTCTGGAGAAAAGAGTATCCAAAAGAACCAGAGGATAGGTTTATTTTCAGTATCTAGTCAAATGGAATAGACAACCAATGGAGGATGCCAGTTGGTTTACAGCAATAGAATTACAAAAATATGGAGTAAATCCTGAAAGTTTGATGAATGATTATTTTCTTCCCTAAGAGTTTGATGCAGGAACATCTGGACTTAGCCAGCAATGCGATTGTATGTTCACATGTTGTGGCTGACATGAAGTGAATTTCATTAGCCTAAGTGGTCAAA
The DNA here is from genome assembly GCA_000404065.3 of Pinus taeda. Lineage (NCBI taxonomy): Eukaryota > Viridiplantae > Streptophyta > Pinopsida > Pinales > Pinaceae > Pinus > Pinus taeda. The sequence goes on along the minus strand of APFE031235221.1, from coordinate 20,245 downwards.
TCAATTCTTAGTAGAGAGGGTTGGATCTCTTGAATTTATCTTTACTTAAATTATTATAATAATTATATCACTATATTATTTTTAGAATAGGTGATAAGTTGTTAAGACAAGTGTGTATTAGAGCTTGAGAATAGGGATTTAATTGTTGAATTGATAACAATATAGATTGAGTTGTCAATGCAGTTAGGATAGGGTTTGATCCATAAAAGAGGAAAAAATGTAATGATAAAAAAAAGAGAAGGAGCGAGAGAGAGAGAGGACTTCAGAGTAAAAGAAACAGAAATTAGAAAAATTGATGTAATCGAGTCGGGAGAGCCAAGACTCTGTAATTCCCATTTGATTGAATAATTTATTTAAGTTTGGTGATATGTATTATTTTGGTGCAGAAGTTCCTTCGTATCTGTGTATTTGTGTCTAGCCCCTAAAAGGGTATTATTCTTTCATTTATTCATTTTATGGTAATCGCGATTAGTTAGCATTAAAGGTTTTATTTCAAGATTAATCACTAAACCCTTTCCCATTATAAAAAAATCTCCTTCAAAGTTATGTATCAAGAACGTGGGCAGTGTTCAAAACAGGAAATAGTATGTCATGTGGAAAATAAATGGTAAGCGGTATTTTTCTAAATCATGCGAATAACCTAAGGTGTTGACACATAGCACGAAGAAACCACTTATCTCGCGTCCTCTTGACCTGATATCGATCATGCTAGAAATCACATGATATTGCGTGATATGCATTGGATCTGGGTAAGCAAGATGAAGGGTGGAGATTCAAGATCACGGGGAGTAAAAAAGGAAAGTAAATGTGTGACTAGTGGAGATTGGTTAGGTAAGGAGGACCCTCAGTAAGAATCCATGCGCATAATCTAATTAAAGTGCGATTCTTTTCATTTCAGGCAAAACAATATTTTAGTTGTGGGTTGCCACATCATTTGTCGGTGGAAGACATCACTTTTGTTTGTGTTTGCACGTGGTTCAGTTCTTGTGGAGGCTTCCCAACATCGTCTCAGCCATGGTATTCCCTATATAATAGGGTATAATCTTTCCCTCATTCCCTTGTTCAATTTTATACGTTAATATGAAGAAACCCAAATGGGTTCTCTGTGTATACCCTCATTGATTTGATTAACTGACACTTGTTTTGTTCCTCGTTTCTCCTTTCTAAATTTGAAGGAACCCTAGCTGGTTCTTAATGTTATTTATATACTATGTGATGAAATGCTAACAGGGTTCTTTCCTATTTGTTAAATGTTGCTCTGTTGGTTTTTTAAATTATATATCGACTATCTATACTCGTCTTTGTATATAGAACTTGGGAAATGAAAAGGAATTCCTATAAACTACCTGTAGATTCTTGTTTAATTTTCAACATATTATTACGTACAATTTTTTATCTGGTGCACTATCTTTACTTGCTCCACCTTGAGCTATGTCCTATGTGAACCTGGGTTTTTGTAAATTTAATTTCCTGCTCTCTTTTTTCTGTAGTTTGTCATAGCTACTCACAACGTATTTGATAATAAACTGACACAATATCTCAGGAACTCTATTTTTTATTAAAAGGAAAAGTCCAATGTCTATTTGTCCAACACACATAGACTTCCTATTTTTTATAGAATGGTAGAACCTCCCTCTTGGGTAGATTTGAGTTCGTTTATACCATCCCAGATAGTTCCCAGGTGCAACTGACTAGTAAAAATAATTTTTAGTTTTACCTACTTTTAACTTAACCATTCATAACTAGACAATTATAATGGTTGTGTTAGCCAAATTTAAATCTGTAAATTAAAGGACTAAACAAAAACTCATTTATAACCAATAGAAAATAAACAGTTCATTCAGCAGTAGGTCTTTAGTTGGATGCTCCTACATAAAATATTCATATAAAAATTACAAAATCTCTTGTGTGGTGTGAATTCCTGTCTTTTATTCTTTGCATTTACTATTATATCTACAATTTATATTTATCGTTAGAAGATTAAATCGCTTTAAAAGATTTCTAATGTAAGATAGGAAGTGGGGTAAAAGTAATTGTAAGAATATATAATGGTGGTAAATTAACAACGTCAATGTACCACTCAATTTACTATTAGAACTGTAATCAATAATATAAGAAATCAAACAGAGCATTTTTAATGAGGTAGAATATTAGGAGGAAAGCCCATTATTAAAAAGGCACAACACTAATCTTCAAATCAAGATAGAAGATCTAGATGTATAATTTTGACAACTAAACTCTAGAACATTTCAGAATTTGTGCTCAATTGTATTCAAAAAAATTATCATGAGTAGGATGTTGATGTGAGTCACCATTATTGAGGCATGTCATTGATAATTCCTTACCATGCAATTTGGATTGTTATTATGGAATAGATGGCATCGATTGCCTCACTCGATAGCTAGGTACATTAGGAAATATTTGGGCCTCTATTATTGTGTCCTTAAATAATCAATGAGTCACCACCATGAGAAAACTTCATATCTCAAACAGAGAACATATGAGATCATGGGGAGATTAATTCAATTTATTTCTCAAATTATCTAACCGAGACTAAATTTCTAAGAGTATGTGTTGGAACCTAGTGTTTTGTCTCTTCTACTAGCACTTCAATGTTGACAACCTTAAAAATCCCAGATAAAGTTCATTTCTCCCTATGAATGAGGGCCCATCTACAAATGATTGTATTCATTGTTCTAAAAAAGAATAGGGAATACCTTAGGCATTATGCACTTTATGTCTAATAGGGATTTTGGTTCATAGCATTTTGTGTATATAAATATTCAACCCGGTATTGTTAAATTGGCCACGTCATCTTGAACACTACCAACTCCCATTGATGTGCATGAGATACCTGACTAGGTCTTAAAGAAAGTTTTCATATATTTTTGGGTCTCGCATTCCCTTGTCTTTCTTTGCTACTTTAGAGTAGAGCGTAATTTTATGTAGTGGTACCAATTGTCCATCCATACCCATTTGTTTAATGGAACCTTGCAATTTGAAGATTTTTATGAGTTAAAAAAGGGTCAACTTAATTGAATTTATGGGATTGGTATCCGAGTTTTTGGTGTGTATTTTTCAAATATGGTTCTAACAGCAATGAGGTTTCTCTAATATATTCAAAGACAATTTACCTTCTTCCAATTGTCACATTTCTTTTTCTTCTTCCTTTGAAAATTAGTTCATGCACCAGAGAGTATCCTGAGCTATAGAAAACATTTTTATTTCTTATCTAGAAATAAAATAGAAACCAATCTTACTTCCTAAATTTATACATCTTTGATATGGCAATATGTCTATGATAATCTTACGTGATATATAATAGATTAAAAAATATGTGATATGTTATATGATTCCATGCACAAATTGTTAATTTTTATATGACAAGTGAAAAGATATAGTACCATATTTTGACAACCTATAGTGATATACCTTAATCAAATTCTGTTAAGTGAGCTTTTATTGTTCTCCTCCAAAAACTCCTAGTTGTTCACCTCCAAGCACATTCGAATGAAATATCTCAAGATCATTTAAAGGTTTTATTACATTTAGTTCATGAATTCAATACCATGTATCATTAATACCATGTGCATGACACCAACAATATAAACTTTAAAAAATAATTATAACCAGATCCAGGTCATTTTGTTCTTGCCATTTTACTAAATGTAAGTACCAAATTTGAAGTTCGCATTTGACTGATATTTATATGAAGTTCTTATTAAATTTGTCACAACAACATTAACTTACTCCAATTACATAATATAAATAGATCATGAAATTGTAAAAATTAAAGAGAAGATTTGGGACATTGTGTTCTTTTCATCATCATGAACACAATAACAAAGTGAAATGTAGGAATGTAGCATTGACTTATATTTGCTAACATTTGAATATGATGCTTAAATTTAAAATAATTTCAAAAAATAAGGATTATAAGATGTAAGTTTGACAACAAACTTTAAATTTTATCATTCAATTACTCCAAGGCATAAGATTCTAAAGTATAATTATTTATGGACCAACATAATGGATTTATATATAATATATTTGAATCCACCAAGTTCCTCATTCAGGATATTCTCACTCTTCGATACTATAAAAATCTCACTTGTTTGTTTAGTCTTTTTCAAAAGGTCATAAGAAATGAAATATGTAATTGTTCATTTACGCTTTTTCAAAACAATAATAGATTTGCCTATTATCAATAGGCATAAATAAAATTAATAGGACACCATTTCATCGCTATTCCATAATCAGTTTATGATAATCAACGTGTCATTATTGTGTTTATCACTAATTTATATGACTCTATGGGATGATTGCTTTTGCCTTTTCAAGATAGTTCATTGGTGATAGGAAATTTTTAATACGATTACATTTTATTATTCCAAGTTTTATATTAAATTATGATTTTTTGAGATTTTGTTTAATTGCATTGAGAGTCTTTTTAGTTCAATAGGGTAGAAATGTTAATGTTGTGAGGTAATGTTTAACTTTTTAATTAATTTAAATTACATTAAAATAAAAATTAAAATTAAATAAAAAGTTAATATAATGTAATGTTAATGTTTTAACTTGGGTCAACATAAAATTAAAAAAAAAAATTATAAAAATAATAATAATGATAAAAATGACTCACAATATTGACCCATGATATTTATGTGGAATGTGGCTTATTTAAAGGGGAGAATTAAACCAACCTAGATCCATCTTAATTTTGGATCTATCAAATACAGAGAAATCAAATTACAAAAAGATCAAATAAGTTAATATACAAGAAATTTTCATATCAAAATATTTGATCCCTATGATTATCCTATTTTCTGAAATTAAATTTTAATTCTAAATATATATTCTACCATTTTAAAATATGACTAATTTTATTTTAGTTAAATATAAATATAAAGATTAGATCCACGGAGTTAATCTCGTTATTAGAAGAAAACAAGGAAGACGCAGAACCAAGTCCGTTGGGTATTAGCAATAGGAGACATTATTTCATCCCTATTCTAGAATTAATTTATGATAATCAAAGTGTTATTATTGTGCTTGTCATTGATGGTTATTCAAAGAAATTTGTAATATGGTTATAGTTTATATTCAAAATTTTATATTAATATTTAAATGTTTTAAAGTGAAATTATAATTTTTTGAGATTTATTGTGAATATTAATTTTAATGTTAAGTTTTATAATTTAGAAAAGTAGTTTAATATTTTTTATTTTAAAAAATATATGTTTTAATAAAAAAATTTAATTGATTTATTTTAAATGATTTTGGAAAATGATTATTAATTTTTTTTAATTTAGATTTGAATTTTATGATATATTTTACACAGTTTTAAAATATGATAATTTTTGTTTTTTTTTAAATGTGAATTTCAATATATTTATTAGGGAAAATAATTATTGTTTTTTTTGTTTAAAATTAAACTTCAATTTTACAATATTTGTTTTTTAAAGTTAGGTTAATTCTATTACTGAAAAAATATTGTACACTGAAGCCTTAGCTTGTGCTTATCCATGCCTGAGAAATGGGAAAAAGCAGCATAGACAAAGTCTGGATTGCCCATAATGGGAAACCAATCTGAATCAAAAAACTGATTTCAAAATTTAACTTGCTGCCCATGCAGGGGAAACCAGCGAATGCACACAATTTTTCTTATCAATTTTCAAGGTGAAACAGAGACCAACCAAGGAACCTAAAACCATCAGTTTTTTCCAGAACCCCATTAAAGAAACTAGAAAGCAAAGTTCCAAAAACTTAAGTAAACAGACACGTGGCAAGTTGTGTGGCGAACACGTGACAAGCTGTGTGACAAACATGTGGTCAGCAGTGTGGCGAACACGCGGCAAGCAAAGTGGCTGACAAGGAGCGAGGTGGAGATGATGGGTGTTCCTCCATGATGAGGCACCTGTAATATTCAATGTCAACACCTACTTGTTGCGAGGCCTCCGTGTTGCCTGCCTGCTACGTTGGATGTTCCTCCTCAATGAAACAACGATAAGGGTCCATGGGTTCTTCTTTGTGCTAGTCCTCGTCCGCCTTCTTCTCCGCATGTCCAGTCTCCTTCTCAATTTGCCTCTTTCGTGCTCCTTGGGTGCTCATCTTAGCCATGTCTAATTCTTCTTTGGTGTGGCCACCACTTTCAGTGGCCTGCTCCTCAATTGCTCTGGTGCGACCACCACCTTTAGTGGACTGTCCCTCAATTGCTTGTTTCGTCTTGTAAAATTTAATGAAGATAATGGTAGTGATGATGGGTCTGTTTAGGGATGAACGAAATGTGCATTAGGCAGTCTGGAGATGCGATTGTGGATTGGATTGAGTGCCTCTGGGAGGCAAAGTGAAAATGGAAGGAATGCCACTGGGAGGCAAGGCAAGGGGCATCAAATGGAGGCGGTAAGATTGGGTAGCACCCGGTAGTCTGCACGGCTAGAGAGGAAGTGGATTAAAAAATTAGAGAATTATGGGGATGGGTTAGGCTTCCTCTACTTCCGCCCCTACGACTATGCATACAATGACGTGTTCTCTCCATGTTGGCTCCAAAAGTGTGAGAATTTCTATAAGGATTGGGCTCAGAGTGATGCAGAGGCTCAGTCAAATATACAGGCTGCTCATCGGACGGACTAGCAGCAGAGGCCGAGTGAAAAATAAAATGGCAAGCTAGGCTCTGGGTAAAGTGAATTCCCGAGCCGAAATCAATGTAGCAGAGGAGGTGGCAATGTCTCTCGGTGGTAGTGCGGGAGCCGAGTGCTGCAGCGGCTTGAGGGCAGATACATTGCAGTGGCAAAGGATGATAGAGAAGTGCAATGGTAAAATTATCCCTGGAATTCATGTTTACGCAGAGCCGAGGTGGGTGATTGCTTACAGGTTGGAAACGGTGCCCCCTTAAATGCTATTTATGGCTATTGTTAATGCCAGTTTTAGACCACTATGCCAAACTACAGAAGGCCATGTGGTCTAGCCACATGCCATTCTGTTTGACCGCCACCTCATTGTTCTTGTTGAGCACCTGCATCTGGGATTCAACTTTACAATATTGAGATAATAATAAAAAATTAATAAATTTAATAACGAATTCGTAAATATTAAATACATGACAAAATTCAAAAATTATTATTTCTGTTATATTTAAATGTCAATTTCAATACATTTATTATGGAAAACATTTATTACTTTTTATTTAACTTTAAACTTCAATTTACAATATTGAAATAACAATAATAAATAAATAATTTTATAACAAATTCATAAATATTAAGTAGACAAAATTCAAAAAAATTACTGTTCTCATGGATTTCCAGATTATTTATAAATCTATAATCCATAAACACTTCAGATAATTTTAAAACATTGGTTGCGCAGAAATGTATGGAATGGGCATATTGGGCAGAAATGTATGGATGGCAATCGGTGCGCAGTCAATACTAGTTCACAACTTCCACAAATTCATTCCATTAGAGGGTGGCAAATTGCTTGTACATGGTGAACTGGGTGTTCTTTTATATTTTAAACTTTATATCCAATATTACAATTTCAGTCGGAAGAAACTAAAAAATATGGTTTTATTTTATATTTCAAACTTCAAATCCAATATTGCAATTTCAGCGAAAGAAAATATAAAATGTGCATCCAAATTTTCCAGGATTTTATTTCGAAGGGAGGTCCCCGTAGCCTAACGATAAGGCAAAACTTAAAATCGAATATATCAAAAACAAATAGCCAGTATGTTACTTGACCGTAAACTCAAGTTTACCTTTATCTCGTACACTAAAGACAATATTCTTCTGGTTTAATATCAGAGCCCCTATAGTGCATACGTATATATAATAGAAATGACTTGGCTCAGCATGACTGTAAACTCAGGTTTACCTTTATTTCGTACTCTAAAGACAATATTCTTCTGGTTTAATATCACAGCCCGTACAGTGCATACGTATATATAATAGAAATGACTTCGTTCAGCATTGGTGAATTAATGAAGCATCGATCCTCATGCATATATAATAAAAATGACCTGGTTCAGCATCGGTGAATAACTGAAGCATCGATCTTCACGCATACATAAAAGAAATGACTTGGTTCAACATCTGTGAATAACTGAAGCATTGATCTTCTTAATATTACGTAAGAAATCAAGGAGCCTGAAATGCATTATCGAGCAAGAAAACATTGGCAAAATCAAACAAATAGGTTAATGTCCTTCGGACCCTAAGCCCCCAATATATATATGAAGGTTAGAAAACCTTTCGGCATATCCACTCAAAATACCGAGTGTTGATTCCCCATAAACTTGTCCCTGCTCTCACATGCATAGTGGTAGTCTTGTAGCTCTTGCTAGTAACCGTCAAAGAAGCCAATTTCATCTAGCAGGTGGGTTTTGGGTTTTTATATCTTGTAAGTGTAGTGAAGAGGAAGGTAGATCAACAAGTTGAACAATTACACAAATCATGATTTGGGTGAGAGTTAAAACAATGACATCTAATGGTCGAAGAATTTTTAATCGTATAATAATAGATTTGATAGTGCATAAGAGTAAAGAGTTGCAGCTAGGGGAGTTCTTCTCAAAAGGAAACTAAATTCTTGCCAAAGATTTATTATTTGAACTTAGGATGGATTATGATTATTTTATTCTTGCTGAAGATTTATTATTTCAACTTAAGTTGGATTAGGATTTTTTTGACCATTTTTTAGTTGTTTTAATTGAGGACCTAGATTGATTCTTAAGGGAATATGCTCAGAATATTTTTTGTCTTAATGTTTATCAATGGTTGTAGTGTATTAACGAGTTTTTATGGGACCAACCTGTACTTTGGGTTTATGACTATATTGATATTAGTCTGGCGGTATGATTAACAATGTGTTATTAAAAATAATGCAGGATCATTCACCTTATGATTAAACACTAATCAAACACTAGTCAACTGATATTTCTCGATGTTAGTTGGAAGCATTTATAGTAGCTTTTAATGTGACGATTTAGTTGGACTCACCTCGATCTTTGTTTCCTGCTCGTTGAACTTGGCAAAACCCTTGGCATTCGACATTCGGTCACTTTTGTTTTTCGCTCTGTACAGTGATTACAACTAGGGTTTGGTCTGCGAAGAGGGTTTGTCTGCAACGATGGTTTGCTATAGAATGGTGCCTTATCTGCCTTTGGTTGTAATTTCTTCTGCCTGATTAATACTTTGCTTCGTGGACGCTACTGTCTTTGTCGTTTCTTTCAACTATTTTTATACTGCTTCACTGTGGTTGCTTTCTAGATTTAACTTGTTGTTTGATGTTCTTGTTTCTAGGTCGCATTCACGATGGATCCTGGGCTTGGTTTCGACCGATTTCCAACTAGGTGAGGTCTCTTCTCCTTGCTATACTTATATACTCAATTTCTTCAGTGATGCTAACATTTGCTACTCCTCGTAAGCAGGGTTTCTATTGTATTCGTGACCCAGGTTCGAACCTGAGCCACTGGCACCCACTATCCCTTGATAAGTCAATCAACACTTTCGTTTCCACCGCACTCTACTATTTTACACCCTCGTTTTCAGGTAAAGGTTCACTGACCGACTTCCATTTCTACTGTTGAAGGTTGGGGTTTTGGTTATTGAGCGATTTGTGGCCTAGACTCCGTCAATGGATTGGGTAGGCTCGTTCTCTGTTATGAATACCCCGACTGTAGTCTTTCCTCTCAGTTCTTTTAATGTAGTCAACCAATAGGTTAGAAAATGCGAGGGATGGCTCCTTTGACTGCTAGTTTGCGTAATGGCTTTGGCTATAGCTTGTATGTACTGTTGTTGTGTTTTCACGGTGACACTTTAGCATTGTAGGGTTTCGAACCCTGGTCTTCCTACTTTTCACTGAGGAAGGTGTTTTGTTCTCTATTTTGTTATGTTGTAATCTTGAGGACTGTCAACCGTTTCTATGCACCAACATTGCGTTATTTTTATATAATGGGAATGAAGAATTATTTGTTATAATGATTACCTTTTTCATGGAGAATATCCATGGAGTTCATGTTTTGTGGCTCTTTGTTTTGTTGTTGTATGTGCCGTAATACTGGAATTTGTGTTGATTTCTGGCTTCATTACCTCGTTCTCTATCCCACTCGGCTTTGTGTTCATCATTCCAGTGTGAGCAATCTTGTCTCGGCCTGTTAGGAGAAGTTTGCTAAGAAACACAAGAATGCATCTCGTTGTTTGATTTATTACACTAAGCACTTAATAGAAATAATATGAAAAGGAAAGATTTATTGTACAGATGGATTCAGATTCAGAATTTTGTTTAACAATGTCTTTAGCTATTTATATTATTGTTCTCCTCTTGTCGTCGAACTTTCCAGAATGATTGACATTTCATATTTGTATTATTTTTCCACAGTTACCTGAACTGTGCACAGTTACGGTTCAGTTGTTTCTTTATTAGTTACATAATTGTTAATGCATTCGGTTCTGCTTTCACTACAAGATTTTACAATTAACATGGATGCTTTTTTTTCTAAAAGGAAGAAACAATTATTCACTAAAAGACAGACAATGTTGACAGTGAGCCTAACTACCCATGAAACTAAAAAAAAACAATACCTTACATCCTACTTTGACTAATTAAACATAAAGAAATCAAACACTAATAAATCTTTCCACCTTGGTGGAGACCAACACCCGGTCATGATGGCCTTAGCTGCCTTAGCTGGATACTCCTGCTTCAAGTTTGTTACATTTTAAAAAATGAGATTTGTGTCACATGACTCCATGCCCACAAATTTCCTAGGGCTTTGAGATTATTCCAATTCTAATAAGTTACTTGATGATAAGTTCCTCATTATTATTTATAACATTCATTTATAATTCTTCTTTTAAAGTTGACACATAACTTTTTTATACATGTTTAATTAGGTAAATTTATGCATTATAGTTTTTTTAGTTATATTTATGAAGCCTTGGCTATATCAGCCTCATTAAATGAGTTATGGTTCACGTGGTATTGAAAAGCCATGGTATTTTCCAATAGTATTGTACCAAAGCCTATTAAGAGGTAAACAGTCTTCATGGTAAAGTGAAGTGAATCTCCTTGGTTAAGAATCTTGTTAAGGGGTTAGGGTATCTATTTTAAAACATGATTCCATAATTTTAATTCATTTATAAATAATTATTAGGTGTATAATATATATTTATCCTCTAGATAATATTGGGCACATTTATTTCAAATATAATATGTATTATAATATTATATAATATATATATATATAATATATATATATATATTATATATATATATATCTATCAATTTATATATTTACACCAAAGGTGTCCCTTTTTGAAACTGGTCAAGATAAGAATTGTTTACCCTTTTCATCTGTGTTTGATGTCTAGCCCAATTGTACACCAATGACATATATTGGCTAGAATATGTGTTTTATTGTGGCCTCCCAGCTCCACGAATATCAATGTGCCATCATCGTTTTCGGGACTTGTCGCAAAAGTGAATCAACAACTGGTATCTTTCTTAGGGTTAGTAGGTATGCGATAGGTGTCAGGTATACATCAACATTGGTATATGGGTTATGGTTCGATAGCGTGTGGGTAGAAAATAAATTCATATCGGGATGCGATACGTTTTCGAGATGGGTGTAGATACAGGCCAACAGGAATTGATATCTCAACATAGGGGTAGTAGAAATTACGAGTTGGATGTAGGTATCTTTGGTTGTATGGCATCATTGTGGCTGAACCTTCTGATGACCCAAATCTATAATTGGCATTAATCTTAGGTGATTGAGAATTCATAAGAGGCTACTGTGGACCTCCCAAGCCATGGTGAAAACATAGGTGCCTAATAAGCAAGGAGTTACATTCAGGCGATGATATCTGTTGGCTTAAAATCCAAATACTTATAGTTTCCTTTCGAGGACCTTGACCTAAATGGAGGGAATTGTACATGCTAATCTAGATTCTCTACAGTATTCACAATGTAATTTTCCATAATCCTTTCTAAATTACTTCAGGAAAACCATATCGGTAAGGTCAATTTCCCCTTCATTATCAGAAGTAAATAATCAAATGATCATTATCCTCAGAGTTCCACCAGGATTTTGGGAGAATCCCCTGCATTGAATGGGATAAATGTGTGGTTTAGAAACACCATCACACTACCTTGTAATCAACACTGTTTTTGTTAGGGATAGCTTATGATACGATGTAAGTTTACGAATTTGTAAAACACATTCTCTCAACTATGTAAGATCATAAATTTGAAGTATAGTTGACATTTCCTGAAACCTTGCTAAGAAGATTAACCAAGTAATTGGTTTCATCTCGATAAATATATTGTAGGAAAGGATACTATATAATCCTAGTGATGTTACTCACACATTCAAGGAAATTTTTAGATAACCAAGTAATTGGTTTCATCTCGATAAATATATTGTAGGAAAGGATACTATATAATCATGGTGATGTTGCTCACACATTCAAGGAACTTTTTAGACACGGTTGAGAAAATTAACCTTTACCTTTACAATCAACATGCTAGAGGTTTACAAGGGATATCTGAGATATTTCCTTGTGTGTTGACCTACAAGACCAACATAGACCTCTACAAAATGGTAGGAAATCCTCTCCTATTGTCCTCATTTCTTAGGTTTTTGAAATGTATTTATATTGTCTCATGGAATTTGGTTTAAATATTTGAATAGATAAATGAACTTTTGTATTATTGGTATAACCTTTAAATTCAAATGGATGCAGAAAGTGGTGTTGAGATTGAAAATATGCATGAAGTTTTGGTGATGGATTTCAAACAAGCATTCCAATTGTATAATATAGGAAAGCGAGAAAGATCTATTGCATTAACCAATGTCAATGAGGGTTCAGGTGGGTCACATATGTGAGTTGCAGTAATTTTTACTATTTTTTGTGCATTGTTTGTTATGAATGATATCCTCGGAAAAATCTTAAAGAATGACTTGTAACTTCCTTTTATTTCTGTCATTACAAAGATAGGTATTAAATGTAGACATCTAGATTCTAGATATAGCACTAAAGTCCATAAATATTAATGTACCTTTAAGAAAAAAATTCCTTACTAGGGAATTTAATTTTTCACAAAATGGTAAAGAAAATGTAGGCTAGAAAGATTTTCCTAATGAATGTTGTTTTTATTTCCTTATTGATCAATATTTTCATTAGAGGTTTGAGGTGTCATGATACATACACCATAACAAGAAAGTTGTACATGGTTGATTAGGTGGGAGTGAATGTATTCTCAATACATTGGCTAGTGGGAAAACTATGGATGAAAAAAAAGCTCTAAACTTTTCACTCTCTTCCCTTGGAGATGTTATCAATGCATTCCAAAAGAAATAGCCTCACATAGCTTACAAGTACTTGATATTTGAATTAAAAAGCATGAAGAGGTTCTTGATGCTTTTTACCTTCCTTGTCTTAGTAAATTTGAGGAAACAACTCTAATATAACAATTATTGTTCCTTTGCACTTCAAAGAATAGAAAACTAAGTCAAATACTCAGAGACTCTCTTGGTATCCACATTAATCTTTTTGCTAAAAAACTTTATTTGCTTTACCCATATGAAAATATCTATTATTATTTTGTGCCTCTTGTATGTTGCATATATAATATCCCATTCAATTATTGATATAAATATGTAGAAAATGATTCAATGGTTGTTGTTCTTCTCCATATAAGTCTTGACAAAGATGATATAAATGAGCCTATTTTTTGTCTGAATTTTGGAACCAAGGCACAAGGAACACAACTTGGGAGAGAGATGACAGCTATATGTCTCCCTATATCCTCTTTTAGGTTAATTATGTTTCTTCCATGTATTCAAAGGATAGGTAACATTATCCATGTAAGAAAATTATCTTAATGCTATATGAAATTAATAGGAGTGTATTCTATTCTCTATGAAGGAAGATAAGTAACAAAGAACACATGCCATGCATGATATCAAACTTGATATGAGACACCTTGAAGATGAATGCAAATGAGTGATAAAGGACATCCAAACTATTGAAGTTCTCTTAATGGAAAGGATGAAAGTCCTAAAGAGTGAGCTCTCTTCAGAAAATTAGATGACACAATATTCTACTAGTCGGGAACAACATGCATTAGAAATATAATCTAATGACCCATGAAGTATTGTAGATAGATATATAGAGGTAAGAATTCCCATATTTTTGTCATCTACTACTTGCATTTACCTCCGCGGGAGGGCCCATGATAAGAACTACATATCCCCATGCAAGGAAATAAAGAGAGAAGAAAGGAATGGAAAGAGAGTATCTCTACCCAATTACGACAGAGAAATTCCCAATTGCTCCAAGCCAAGTAACATTAGACAATCATAGCTTCACTCAAGTTTAATTATAAAAAAATGTTGAAGAACGGCATGATTAAGAATAAGGGGGTGGTTGTATTTGTTTCCAAGAAAGGTATAATTGGTGAATCAAAATGTGTTTCAGAATTTAGAATCTAGGATTATCACAAGTTAAGATGCCCATGAATTCCACAATGTCTCATGGTGTCTACTGGACCATGGTATAAACAACTATGCATGGCTGATGAATCAAAACACCTTGAGACATATATTAATAATGGAATGAGGCATGTTAAAATCCTAAATAAAGGGAGGTTTTCTAGATCATATTGTACAAAATGCACAAATGATCAAATCCAGTGTCTTTTAGAGCCTAATATAATTCACAGATTGAGGTCTTTTCCATCTACAAACAAGAAAATAACTAATGGATTTCCTCCCAAGAAATTCACAACATATGACATATCACACATTATTTCATAGGGTTTCAATCCTAAATTTATTAACATTGATACAATATAATTTCTAGTGCAAAACATCCAAAAGCAAATATCATTCAAAAAAAACAAAAAAAACACATTATACTATAAACATTCAACAAAAATCAACTCAATGAAAAATGGTTAGAGATCAAAATAAAATTCCAAAAAACACATTACACTATAAACATTCAACAAAAATCAACTCAATGCAAAATGGTGAGAGATCAAAATAAAATTCCACACAGTCTCTTGTAATTGCATCTCCTGAAATCACTAGGACTAGCTCCAGGCTTGAAAGAAAGCATGGAGAAGAAACATGCCATCAAATTTCAGCCAAAGTAGAAACACAGAAATAAGAAGACAATGAAGTTTTGAGTTATAGATAAACTACACCAACCAAAATTGGTTGTTTCCAGCAAATAGGATTCCATTCAATAGAAAGCTTTCAATTATAGCATAAATAACAACATATATAATTGTTACATAAATATGGTTTCTAAAACAACATACATGGGAAACAAATCATGTTTGTAGTAGGGATTGAGTGTTTTTCTTCTTTTATATGTTTTTATTTATAGAATAAATATTGTTCCCTACCCATTATTTTGATATTTTCTCCATTGATAATGTACACTATGATTTAGACAATGATATTGAGTGGTTTTTATGTATAAATGAATATATTTGAATGGGTTTTGTGAGGATTGGAATTCTCTTCTCTTGTAAATCTTGCCCATGTTAGGATATTCTGACATGTACGAATAGTTAAGTATAACTTGGTCTAGTATACAGTTAGGTAAAGTGTGTTTCTTTACCATGTACATTTGTAACTTACAATCCGATGGTCACAATATGTAGTGATCCAATGGTTCATTCTCTCCTCGGTATTACCGACACTTGATCCGTGGCTTGACACCCGATTGGTCCATGAATTCTATTTAAAGCGCATGGAGGGTCATTTGTAGGTTCACCATGGATGAGAGAAGCTTATGTAAATTTTCATTCTTTTATTAATAAATTGCCTGTAGTAGCCACGTTGGCACAGGACGTGGGCTGTTTCCCTCTCTGAGGGTTTTAACCACGTTAAAATACTGGTGTATTGATCTATGATCTGTTTGTGAGCAGTGTCCTTTTGGTGTTCTGTCTGAGGAACTTACCCTGTATATTCCTACATGGTATCAGAGCTATTTGAGGGCCGCATCTGTTGTTGATCCAAATCTGAAGCTAGTAAAACTTCATGCGACTGCCATCTTGTACATTTGCTGTTTTTTACTGCTTTCGGGTCGAGAGGACTACTCTGTTGTGTTGGGAGCATCTGTTCCAGTGAGGAACCCCTTTTTTTTCATGCGAAAATGTTTCTGGTAGCCCTAGCTGCGTCATTTTTTAGATTTGGAGGTATACAGTGTTTATTGGCAGTTTACTGTTATTTTCTCTCTGTTTATTTCGGTTTCGGTTTATTTAGCTTTTTCTTTACCGGATCTATACCTTTCATTTCTATGTATGCTCTTTGCCCTACGACTCTATGTGATCTGGGCAAATCAAAAACAGAAAGGAAGAATTTTTCTCATGCGTATGCTCTTTTCCCTGCACCTTAGTGTGATCTCGGAAAATCAGAAACTTTGAGGAAAATATTTAGTTTATGGGTAAAGCTAACTTTAGGCCGTAAGGCTTTTTTTTTTTGCATGTCCGTGTTGTGTTTTGTGTTTTTGTTTTGTAGGGAGAAAAAGAGCTTTCTCAAGCAAGCACGCAATCCAAAGCTCCCGTGACTAAAGAAAACAAAGCCCCCCCCCCCTCTCCTCTCTCTCTCTCTCTCTCTCTCTATCTTTTTGTATAGCTCACTTGGTTCAAAGCTAATTTAAGAGAGTAGAGGTTTTGGGTTCAAATCTCCCTTTTGTTGAAAAAGGAGCATTTTTTTTCATTTTCGCACATTCTCGCACTTTGTCGGCGCCTTCATCAACTTTTTTTAAAAAGGTCATAACTTCTTCATCCAGAAGCCGTTTTCAGAACCGTTTTTTTTTAACCAGCCTAATTTTTTGAGTTCTTTCCATTGGAACACTTAGTTTTAGCATATATAGCTTCATTTTCTGTCAAAATGGAATGTTCATGCCAAGTTATCCTTGACAGCACCAACTACTTCCAATGGTGGTCCTACATTGTGGATTTACTTAGCAGTAAAGGTCTTTACCAAATAACCACAGGCCAAGAAACCAAGACAAAAGATGAAGAGAAAGTAGCCAAATGGGAAAATAGGCAAGATCAAGCACGTGGGTTGATAGGGATGTCTATTTCTCCCGATCTTAGATTCCATATTGTTGAACTTGATACTCCTGATAAAGCAATGGAGAAGCTTAATAAAGTTTTTGGAAAAAAAATGAACTTAGAGCCCATCAACTTGAAAATGAGTTGCTTACATTAAACCCCAATGATTTTTCTTGCATTGAAGATTTCTTGTCGAAGTTCAAGACCATTGGACTTGTATTGGAAGGTGTTAAAGTTAAGAAAGAAGACAGTGCCCTTATCTATTGCATTCTTACTAAGTTGGGACCAGCCTACTCTGTGTTTGTTTCCACCTTCCATTC
>APFE031235218.1:0-39105 GCA_000404065.3 Pinus taeda | reverse complement strand
TGTTAAATAATAACAATATATTTAACTAAATTGATATTGATGGTTAATAGTATTCACAAACCAAGTATTAAAATTTAGTTGTGAAATAGTTACATCTTTTTCCTCTTTTAATTAAATTGATTAATTGAAAATAAAGTCATAGGAAACTAGTTAATCATCTAAATAGAACCTTTGTTTTCTATTTATTTTTATTACTACTATTATCCAATTTTAAGTTCACAACAATCCAAACAACAAATTGGTGTATGAGACCCCCTCTTTGTGGGACAAGGGACCCACCTTTGCGCAACTAGTTGACTACTAAGTCTATGAAGGCATACATACTCTACCCCTTGTGGTTTTGAACCTGTGACCTTTAGGAAGAAAAACATGCTCTTAACTATTAGGCTACTCAAGCTGTATTATTTTAATTATTTTAAAGATACAATTTGACATTTCGAATATTAAATAAACATGGCAATCAATTTAGCATATGAAATATTTAGTCATAATTAAATATTATTATAATGACATGGGTAAAATAAAGATGGTATAAAAATAAATGTAATCCTTACATATTAAATGGTATTGTAATTTTCATCTATTTCAACCTTTATTCAAGCACTTACACGATCTTCCAATTAGTTGCACTTAAATAAATAGTATGGATTTTTATTAATCATTTAACATAACCTTTAGTTTCTATTTCATTACGCCATAAGGCATTCCTTTTGAGAAAGAGTCCCCTAGGTGCCACCTTGCATCACTCTACACCTTCAAATTTAATGTTAGATGATTGAACAATATTCAAACATTTAGATTAATAGCCAGTTAATGGTTAATAATAATTTCAAGTTAATAGTGAGTTAATAGTTAATAATAGTTAACAAAAAAAATTAGAAGTATAACTCGTGGGAAACTCATTTAACTTTTTGTCTTCTGTGTCCTCATATCGAGAGAGGTAGATAGTAGAAATTTACTCATCTTTCTGAATGCCTACTTTATTAGAATCTCTCAAACCATAATTGTGGGGTTGGTTGGTTTCCACTATCGTTTCTTAACTTAGGTGCATGGGGGCGCTGCTAAAATGAATTGATACATGCAACTATTTATAGTCCGAGTAGAGGTATCCCCCTAATATTGAATTAACACTTGTTTGAACTTCCTTTGAATTACACTTAATTTGTCCCTAAACAAGTGGTGCAATCCCCCTCACCAATATTTCGTTTAGCCTGTCACCCCCTCCGAGAGGATATCCATGTGGAGAATCAACACCATGAATGTACACTACATGAGGTAAGGAAAAAATTTAATCTCATGGAAATCACATTAACCTCGAGAAACAAATGCAAGACTTATGTTCTAGTTTTATTTGTTGATTTTCTTGTTTTTGCAAAGTTCAATGCTAAGATTTTTTTTTGTTGATTTTCTCATTTTTGCAAAGTTTGTTTTGCGAAGGAAGAGGGAATGAGGTTCTGATAAGTAATGTTCCCAATGATGAAGTCGTTATAGGTGTGACTGTCAACCGTTCCAAGACGCGATGGTTGTTGAAGTTCATAGAAAAGTTGAAGAAGCTAGAACAGATCGTGGTCCATGGCACTAGGCTACAACATGCAAAACTGTCATTTTTTTAACCATTTATCTAAATTCCACTCTGGGTTATGAGTAAACCCTTTATTTATTTTTCAACTTTTCCTATTCTTGAAGTTGTATTGCTACTATTTTGCAGGGAAAATTTGCTAGTAAGGAATTCGAGGAGGAATGAGCGCGATCAACTCCACTTCTCCACCTCTTTGATTCTCGTATGTACTCAACTGATTTTTGGAGCCAATATGGCTCTTCCTTTCCCATAATCTACATTTATTTAAACTACATGGCTACCGAAGCTCTGGTGTGTGTCCTTCATTAAACAAATTAGATGCTCATAGCTAACATCAAAATATCTTTCTTCTTTCTTACTCTAGTTCACTATGGAGATAATGATGAGGCTAGCAGTTAGATCGCAGCAAGGTAACTACCAACAATGTTGAATCCCAATATGGACATGATAAATAATATTCAAAGCACAATTTTTTATTTATTTACTAAGCTTTACTCTAGTTGTGTCAAGAACGAATCTATCTCAAGTCCCAAACAAGATTATTCATACACCACTCAATCTCGACTTCCCCTCTTCTTATTCTAGCTTGCCCCTTGACCCTCCTCCTCCTTGCACAAAGTTAAACTTGAGGCACAAGGTAGTTGTTACATATAGGAGCATTTAGATCTGATAAGAAAAGTGTCATATTATGTTGTAATTTTCTCTACAAATTTGATGTGAAGTGTGCCCTGGATGTTGGGAATTTAGCGGTTAATGTATTATAAGGTAAATACAAATTTACAATATTCTATACAATATCAACAAATCTATGCCTAATAACTAACACCATAGAGCAATACATGTTTAAAAATTCCATAGTTGCTACCAAATCTCTCTCAGTGCTAGAGTTTGCTTCTCAATAGACTTGTTTTTCCGACTCTTGAAGTGATCAAATGCACTCTTGTTACATATAGGAGAATTTAGATCTGATAAGAAAAGTGTGATACTCTTTTATAATTTTCCCTACAAATGTGATGGCAGGTGTGCCCTGAATATTGGCAATTTCATGGTTAATGTAGTATAATCTAAATGAAAATTTACTTTCTTCTATACAGGATCAAGAAAGCTATGCCCAGTATCTAAACCCATAGAGCAAGACATGTTCCCCTATTCCAAAGCTGCTACCGAATCTCTCTTGGTGCTAGAGGTGTTTCTACTATCTGCATAAACAACAAAAGTGACCAACTCCATATCAACTACTAAAATATAAATTAGTTTCTTTTAAGACACCCAGAAATACAATGAAAACTTAGTAGACTAAATAATCTTTAATATGCCAAGAACCCACAAAGAAAAAATCATATCCAATGAGTATGAAATCAAATCAACATAAATGGTTAACAACATCCATAGAAAACCCTCATCAATATGGAAGTAGGATTTGTATAAAAGCTAGGTTCATTATTGTACAATATTAAGATTCTTCAGGTTGGTAAGAAGAGTACCTAAAGAAAAGATAACATAGAACAACATCTTATCAATAGAAAAAATCTTCATGCATGAATGGCACAAAATCTGTCAATTTAGTCTGAACTCTCACCACCTAGCAATGGAAACAATGAGATAAGAAGATATAAATCAAGAAAAGTATATGCTTGCTTTCCAGGAAAGAAGTTGATGATGAAGTGAATGTGATGTTGTGATGTATTGTATATCAGGAAGGATGAAAAATTAATAAAGGATGAAGATTTGAATAGTTTATATAACATGTTCACTTTGGCCTATAAACTAGTCATATGAAATATGTTTTATAGCTTTAAAAGACAAGGATGACAGTAAATAAGGGAAAAAAATAGAGCCTTAAGATCTAAACAGTTTAAATTTTACATAGCTTGTTCAATTTTTCCTCTAAACAAGTGAGAAACTGAGTATTTACAACACACACAGACTAAATTGAGATAACCCTTAGGAGTTTCTTTTACAAATTTTATTATTACCTTTCCCTCCATCTAATAGATATTGCACAACCTTCTAGAGAGATAGTCTATTATAGTCTATAACCTTATCCCCAATCAGCAAAAAGGGCTAGGGATTTCATAAGATAAAATAAATGGTCTTTGTCATTGGCACAATGATGTATTGACATTCTCATTTGAAATGGATCATATTAGATGCATGGTGGCTAGAGACACTAGAAAATTAAAAATAGATATCTATTATGGCATACAAATTACCTATAGACCATCCAACATTCCCATCTTATACAACAATTTCTAACAATAAGCACTCAAGTTTCTCTTTAATTTCTGAAACCCCCACCCATGTTAGGGAGATCACAATGTAAAATCAAATGTTCCTATGGTTTTTTTAAAGTGTTCATATGCAAAACAGATAATGATAAAGTCAGTATTGAGATATAATAACCGAGATTTGAGTCATTATGACAAATAAAATATCACATTAGCTCATATAATATATCCAATGCTATAATGATCTGAGATGATGACTAAGTTTTGAATCATGATAACTAGGTGACAACAAAAACTAAGTTGTAGCCACAATAAAAAAATCACAACAGCTCACAGAATATATCCAAGGCTAAAATGAACTATGAATATAACTTTTCATTCTGAAATGACCCAACCTCTTGATTAAGTTAGAGCTAAATGAAATTAACGATGGGCTTATTATAGGATGAATCATGAGAGATATGTGAGAAATGTGGTAGAAATAGTTTCTATTGGCTTGATTGTTGGATGGATTTTTTTATTAAACTTTCTATGTTGTAATTAGTATAGGAAAAAAAGAAATTAAATTTCCCCTAATTTGTAAATTAAGTTAATATAAAATCAAATGAAAATAAAATCATGCATTTATTTACCAAAATTTATCTTGACCAAAAAAATATAGACTCTGTTTTAGAGAGGAAACATGAAAGAACTAAAATTTTCTTCCTTAAAGAATGTGATTTTATTCCTTAGGGAAGTCTAGATGTGGTTCATTTTTTCCAACATGAAAATGTTTGTGATGAAGGGTCATCAAAATCCATTGAGTGGATTAAACCATATTGGATTTGTTTATGATAGTTATGTTCAAAATGGATTATCTCCAACGGTTATGTCAGTACTTAGTTTTTGTGATCATAATAACAAAGGGTACATGCCAAGTGTTTGCTTGCCAATTGTTTGAAGAAATGTTTTTCTAATCATGATTAAGTCACCCATTGAGAAAACCTCACACATGCGTAAATTTTGTTGAATATGTTGCATAATGAAAGTAGGATTTGGATAACCCACAAAGGATCCATCTAGATTAACAATAACTAATATATGAGGGTAAAGAACTTGAGGTCCAATTTGGCATTTTAGGACAACATAATGAATGATTGGACTCATGTTTTTTGGTCATATGTTTGTGTGGAGGAGTAGTAGCTCGTGTGAAGTCTTCAACCAAAATGAAACCCCATACATAGTGTTGGACCTCATAGGTATTTTAGTGCACATGGAACATCGCCCTAAAAATTCTATACTCTTGATCAATTAAGAATAACCTAGGAGGTCTAGAGTGGATTTTGAGGTGGGTGGTACAAGAATCGAGGATGATTTTTAAAGTGTAAGGAAATTTAGATACTCTATTTGGTATAAATCACAATGTTGCTATTATTAGGCATAAATTACTATTAAGGGAAGAAGATAGGTGAAATAACATTATAGAAGTAGGAACCTAAAAGACGTAGTTCGTTTGGATCGCTTAAGACTGAGCATATTGAACATGATTCTCAAGGTATTCCATCGATTCAAAGTTACATGATTGCTGTTGAGTCAACAAAAGAAAATATTTGTGGTCAATTTCCAAGGTTGGGTCGAGATGTTTAGGAGAAGGGAACTCCTTGAATAAGGAGACATTGTCTTCCAACAAATCCTAATAGAAAACCAAATTTTATATCACCAAGGACACAGATTGTTGCCACAAGTTCAATCAACCAGGTGGCACATAAAAAGTGATCGGTCACTTGGAATTGATAGGATTTCAATTCTCTCATGATTAAGAGATTTATCTTTATGCATCCTTCTTTGGAGAAATTTCTTTAAATGTTGATATTTTGTCTTTTTTAATTTCAGAAAAGGCAATCCCTGTTTAGGTTGATTGGCAAAGGTGATCGGTATTTGAGCTTCTCTTGATATTATATGCATTCAGAGTGTCTTCTCACTTAGTAATGAATGTGAATATTTGGAGATACCTTTGGTATATTATAAGTTTAAATTGAGTTTGTTGGATTCGATATGCACTCTAAATGTCTTGTAATCCCTAAAATGCACCAAATTATTTTGTATATAAAAATAATATACCACATTAGGTATTCATGATGTGACTTCTAGTGTACATTTTTATAGATTCACATGGGGAAGTTGATTCATTGATTGTAAAGTGTCAGATTTCATATTTGTTTTAGCTTCAAAATGTTTTGAGAAGGGTTTGGATATTATGCATGCTTTGAGATAATATTAGTTTGATTTTATGAGGTATAATAACATGGGTTTTACTTTAGAAGAACTGAAACTATGTTTTAATACCTTGTGAAGCATGTATTGATGATATGATTTAGGGAAATTTGAGAGCTTTGTTTTTAATGTTCACTACCATGATTTATGATTAATATATTTGATGCAAATAGGTAGGTTAGTGCATAAAATATTATTAAAGGTGTTGTTACTAATATTTATTGGGAAGCATTTATGTGGAATCTCAACCACCTCTTTTATGCTACAAGGAGAGGGAGGGAGTGGATGAAGAAAATCAATGTGTTTGGATTCTAGAAAAAATAATCATTTAATATCATGCATGTTTGAACATGAAATATATTCATGTATTGATACTTGAAAAAAAAAACATGATTGTAAATTAAACATGAATTGAAAATATAAAATGGTTAGATCTTAATCTTTTTTTGGGTCTTCATAAATTTTAATTTTAAAACCAAAGTGAGGTGTGTTATTTTAATGTAAAAGAATAGTATTGTCATTGTGGTGCCCATGGACCACACTCCATTTTCAAGATAAAATGGTTTAAATGTTGTTGAATTATCTCTACATTATTTTACTTGTATGACATGGGCTAGATTTTCTAAAGTAGAATATTTTGGATTAAAACAAGAACATGTCAGACACCAAAGAGATTAGAGCTAAAGAGAAATGTGATCTTTTGAATAGTTTGAAGGATCATGAAGGAAATAATATAGAGGTGAGTCAATAGTGAAAAGAGAAACACATAAAATTTTCTCAAGAAGAGGTGTAGTTGATGCTATTTGTTGGCCTGATGGGCCCTGACCTAGGTTCAAAGTTGGTTGCGCCAACCAACAAAACCCTAAACTACTAGTCCTTTCGGCAACAACCTGCGTAGTGCGGGCTGTAGTCTCACCGAAAGCGGTATTGGGTGATGAAACAACTAGGATTTTGCATCCAGAGGTCTGCATGATGGGTTCTTGTGGCTATTAGGGCTTAGCTCTTTCTTCGTGAACCCTAACCCTTCCAAAATAGTAAATTACTGTAAATCACCTAAACAACATCTATATCTTTGCAAAGGTCTTTAATTATTCATAAAATAAACACATATCACTGATCTACAACTTTCTCACATAAGATAATAATTCATTCATATAATTTGCAATATAGACCAAAAATATAGAAAACTGCAGAAGTAAAAATAGATACACAGATGCACAATTACAGGATCAAACTATCTTTATTATTGGTATTCGTTCAAGTACAGATTCATTTCCATGCTTACTAAGCTTCAGGGGCCCACTTACTCAGCCTGTGAAATTACCAAGGTCTCTGTGCACTCAGCTGTCAGAGCCTTCCCCTTTGCATAAGTACAAGAAACAAACCTTCCTGCCTTAGCTTACTTGTCCAAAATAATGATCTTCTAGTATGACTCCCCTTTCCCAGAATCGTTATGACCCTTATCTTATATATATATTAAATTATATTTATATATATAAGAGATTATTTTCTTTTAGAATACCATGGTTCGTGGACCACGGGTGGGTCTCAAAACTTCTTATCTCCTAACAACCTAAGGGACGAAATCTCCATTGACTCTTATTATCTTCACGCTTCGCTTCCTCAAATCACGAAGATTTTACATTTGTACAAAAAGTAAGGATCAAATCTTGAACCTAGGGGACCCTCTCCCAATGGGCTGCCACCACAATTTCATGACTCATCCTTGAGTCACTTGGCTGGTGCTTCGATCTTCACTTGGAGTATGTGGAACTCCAACTTCAAAACTTATATATCGGTTGTTCCTGATGTAGCAGCCTGTTGTACTTCCTTGAACTATTTTTCGATAATTGGGTCATCCATCATGAGGCCCATGGTCCTCTGAGTTTGTTGCATTCTCTTAAGTTTACTCTAGACTAAGAGAGTCAGTTAGTTGGCCTCGTCAGTCCATAACTTTGTTCGGGAAACAAGAATTTCTTCCTTGCGGTACAACTCATCAACCTCATTTTGTAGTAGTTGTTCAAAGTCTCGTACTTCCTTACAGCTTCTTGAAGAACTAAGACTATCCCACCATCATATAGCCATTGCACAGGGGTGGGAGCACCCATATATAACTTCAAGTGATTGGAATTGACTTTTCCTGGAAACAATTCCCTATCCAGCTTCATAATCTGAACTACGCCGCCATTGGTAATGCCTCTAACAACATAAGGTTCCATCCATTGCATTTGAAACTTCCTTGAGAATTTTTTAAATTTATTGCCATATAGAAATACCAGATCGTTAACTTGGAAGAGGTGTTGCTTTATATGGCAACCATGCCATGCCTTTTCGGGATCCTTTTTCACCTATTGATGAAATATTGTTAGAAAATCATCTTCTTCCAACTCTACTAGCTACACGAGACACTCTTCCATAGTATCACGATTAGAGATATCTGTCAATGGTTTAATCCATAAATTGGGCACAGTGTACTCCATGGGAATTACAACCTCCAACCCATATACTAGTCAGAAAGGGGTTTGTCCGATCAATGTTTTACAAGTGCTCCTATACGCCTAAAGGACTGCTAGTATCCACACATCCCAGTCATTCCTCTTCACGTTGCAAACCTTGGTTAAGGTGCTCCCCAAGATTTTGTTGAAGGCTTCTACCATACCATTAGCTTGAGGGTGATAGGGCATACTCTTTTAGTGATATATCTGGAATTTCTCAAGCATCACAATGATTATTTCATTTAGGAAGTGTGTGCCCCTATCACTCATTAAGATCTTAGGGAAGCCAAAATTGGACAAAATAAACTCAAATATGAGCTTCGCAGTGGTAGTTGTGTTATAGTATTTTACTCTTTGTGCATCTGCCCATCGTGTTAAGTATTCAGTTGATGTAATAGTGTATTGTGCCCCGTATTTTTCCCTGGTGGCTAAATTGGACCCACAAATTTGATCAACCATTTATCGAACACCTACAAGGTTATTCGTATATGTAATGGAAACTCATCCCTTCACAATGGTCTCCTCATCCTCTAACAAGCATCACATGCCCTACAATACACTTTTGAGTCCTTATGTACTATTGGCCACCAAAGTCTTGTGCATAGGATATTTTGCGCAGTCGCTTTGCCTGCATAATGTCCTCCTGCTACTCCTGCAAGGATGTTTGGACATTCATATTTTGTGACATACTTGTGCAATATGTCATTAGAGCCCATTTTGTATAAGTGTCCAATGATCACAGAGAATTTAGCTGCGTAGACCACCAATTCCTTCTTTTGTTGTGTTTGTTAGGTCCCTATATTACTAGTGTAACTCCTTATTGTTATTAGTACAACCCCCTTATTATATTGTTGTGCCCATATAGTCCCCATATTGTTATTATTATGTCTCATAGAGGCCCACTATTATTATTATTGTGCCCTTACATTATTATTGTTATGTCAGCTCTAATTATATTATGACCCCTTAGACTCCTCTATATAGAAAGGAGGTCTTGTCATTTATATCATCCAAGAATTGTTCATTTTTTTAATGTAAATGAGGTTTCCCCCTCAAAGAGGCTTATTTCTAAGGTGTTTACCTATCTTTTCTATCTTTTTGTGAGTTGGTTTCGTAACATTTGGTATCAGAGCTTTGGATCTAGGGTTTAGCTAATCAAAACAAGTCATCATGAAATTGTCGCTATAACTTTTTTCCTGTGATGTTTCAGAAGCTAAAATAAAAATCCATTTGAGAGGAAATTGTGTTGAACCTTGGGTTCGAATTTCAAATATTATCTTGCTATCATTTTGGAGATATGATCTGAGGAAGTAAGGGTTTTTGCAAGCTCCAGAATTTCGTCTAAATAAGGTCATTGTGGAAGTTTCACTGTAACTTGTTCTTTACGAAGTTTCAGAAGCTAAAAAAAACCCCATTTCAGAATAAAGTGGTTTGAACCTCAGTTTTAAATTTCAGATGTTGTCTCACTATATTTTCATAAATATGATCTCAGGAAGTTAGGGTTTTTGCAGACTCTAGAATTACATATTAAATAGGTGACCTTGGGAAAATCATCCTAACTTTCTCTCTGAGCATCAGATTGAAATTTTGTAAGAACTTGCAAAAAGAGAACAAAGTGTAGTTGTCTGTGTATATGTTTAAGATCTGAAGGTCAAAATAGTGACATGTGGCACTTCATACAAGTCCACTCTTCTGAAAAGTTATATAATCAGGTCATCTTGGGAGATTGTGCATAACTCTTCCTTAGAGAATCCAATTTTGATCAGATTGGTGGCATTGGAAAGAGGGCATAGAGGGCTATTGCAGATCATGATTCTAGAACTGGAACATCTGAAATTATAGAGTTACAGTCATTTCAAGATCGAGCTCCTAAAATCAAGAAAAGGAAATATGAGGAAGTTTGATGGCAAGGATCCAGTAAATTAGATACTATAGATGGAGCAATATTTTGATCTGCATGAGGTGAAAATGTTACAAAAGGTACATATTGCATCTTCATATTTAGAACTAGATCAATTTATATGGTATAAAGGGCTTTGTTCTCGTAAACCACTTGTTACATGGTCAATTTTCACAAAGGAAATGATAGCACATTATGAGGATACAAATAGAAACAACTTCTTTAGCCAATTGATAAATATCAAACATAAGTGTTCAATGGTAGAGCACATTGAGGACTTTAAAAAACTAAATATAAGGCAAAATGATATCCCAGAGAAGCAGAGATTGATGTTTCCATAGGGACTTTAAAGGATAACATTCAACATGAGGTTCATCTTTGGAAACTTGATTCATTTGAGAAGGCATTCAGGTTGACAAGAAAATTAGAAAGAAAAATTATGGAAACAAGGAATTCTACCCCTCACAACTATAAATATGGAAGTGTTGTTTCTCCTAGCCTTACACAACCTACAAGGTTGACACCACAACAATTGGATGAAGAAAGAACAAAAGGAATTTGTTACAATTGTGATAACAAATACATTAAAGGTCATAAGTGTGTTGAGAAGAAATTATTTTACATTGATTGTGAAGAGGAGGAAGAAAATGATCAAGAAACATAAAAAAAATAGGATATACACCAGGAACCAACCTTAGAGAAAGAAGAAATGAATCCGACCATATCTTGTAAAGAATTGGTAAAAAGTACCACTCCTCAAACTCTCAAGATAGAAGGACATATCAAGAAGAAAAAGTTTCAAGAAGTGAAATATCACATCGAGGAGGAAGAAATGAATCCCACCATATCTTGTAATGCATTGGCCAGAATTACCACTCCTCAAGCTATCAATATAGAAGGACATATCAAGAAGAAAAATGTTCAAGAAGTGAAATATTACATCAAGTATCAAGAAATGAATCTTGTCATATCTTGTAATGCATTGGAAGAAATTATCACTCCTCAAACTCTCAATATAGAAGGACATATCAAGAAGAAAAAGATTCAAGCAGTGAACAATCACATCGAGCATCAAGAAATGAATCCGACCAGATCTTGTAATGCATTGGATGGAATTACCACTCCTCAAACTATCAATATAAAAGGACATATCAAGAAGAAAAAGGTAATAATGTTGATTGATTCGGGTAGTACCCATAATTTTATTCTTTGTAAGATAGCCAAGGAATTGAATTGCTTCCTATATCCAACACCAGAGTATCAAGTAATGGTTGCAAATGGAGGAACCATAAATTTGTCTAGAAAGTGCCATAATATCAAGCAATCCATGGGAGAATATGTATTGAATAGCCCAATTCTTTCCATTCCAATGGGTGGTGTCGATGTTGTACTAGGAGTCTAATGGCTACAATCCTTGGGTATAGTAGCTTTTAATTTTCAAGAACTTCTCATGAAATTTTCTTCAGAAGGAAATAAAGTTGAATTAAGGGGTATCACAGGGAAATCAAGAAATATAATCATCTCTAATGGAATGAAAAAGCTTCTAAAGAAAGAACAAAGAGGCGTAATTGCACAATTAGGTTCACTAGAAGTTCCACATCGAAATCATCTATTTCTCTAGATATCCAAAAAGTCATGGACAATGATTCTAAGGTATTTGAGACTCCCAAAGGCTTCTCACATGTTCGTGATCGTGATCATGCTATTCCTTTGGTTCCAGGAAGTGTCCCTCCAAACATAAAGCCTTATAGATATCCATATTCCAAAAGGAGTAAAATTGAACGTATGGCTACCAAAATGCTAGAGGTTGGTAGAATTATCCAACCAAATTCAATAAACAAAGCAATGGATGAATGGAATAATGATGAAGCAAGGCGGGAACTCATTCAAATGTTGCAAAAAATCCAAGTTCAAACAATATTGCTAAAACTTGACGAGGAAGGAAAAATCATATTGGAACCTGGAGCAGTCATAGAAATAAGAACCCAACAACTACAAAATCAATCAATTTTAGAGTATCTCATCAAGTGGAAGAACTTACCCATTGAATATTCCACATGGGAGGACAAGAATTTTATATAGAAACATCAAGAAATACTCAAGTGTTGAGGACAACACTTTTTGAAGGAGAGGGGAATGTTAGGTCCCTATACTACTAGTATAACCCCTTATTGTTATTAGTACAACCCCCTTATTATATTGTTGTGCCCATGTAGTCCCCATATTGTTATTATTGTGCCCATAGAAGCCCACTATTGTTATTACTGTGCTCTTACATTATTATTGTTATGTCATCCTTGATTATATTATGACCCCTTAGGCTCCTATATATAGAAAGGAGGTCTTTCCATTTATATCATCCAAGAATTTTTCATTTGAGTAATGTAAAGGAGGTTGTCCCCTCGAAGAGGATTATTTCTAAGGAATTTATCTATCTTTTCTATCTTTTTGTGAGATGGTTTCATAACAGTGTTGAATATCCTTTAGGGGCTATTCTTGTAGACAAAAAATTAATTATATCAGCAAAGGGATCATGTGCGATGCGAACAACAAAGAGCTAGACATCAGACAACCCTTCTTCCAAACTTGTAGTTTCATCACTAGTCTCAATCTTGGATAGGTGATCAGGACCAACATTCAAGCATCCTAGCTTCATGATCACCAAGTATTTTAGATGAGAATGGTCTGTATACATTTTTAAGTGTGCGTCTAACAGATAGTTCTATAATTTCTATAGCGCGTACACCTTTTCTAGTCCTTCACGCTATGTAGTCAAGTAGTTCTTCCTCGGCTTTGATAATTTCCTACTTGCAAATTCTATAGAATGATCAATGTCTCCTTCATCTAGTTGGGTTAGCACCGCACCTAACATAATATAGGATGCATCCATATGAACATGAAACTCCTTTTTCCAATCTAGGAACACCATAATGGACATGGTGACCATTTCTTCCTTCAAAATTTCTAAACTAGTCTAACAATATTCGTCCCAGAAAAATTGTTGTGTCCTTCTTCAACATTTTCTCCATCGATGCAGTTATTTGCACGTATGCCTTGATAAACTTCCTATAATACCCTGGATGGCCCAACATTGCATGTATATGTTTTACATTTTTCAGTGCTTCCAAATTAAGAATGAAAACTATCTTGGCAGGGTCTACCATCAAGCCTTGCTTGCAAACCACATGACGCAACAATATTCCATATTGTATGCAAAAGATACACATTTTTAAGTTAAGGGCAATCTAATATCTGTGACAAGTATCCAGCATGAGGCACAAACTAGAAACATGGTTCTTGAACAACCCAAACACAATCTAATCATCAAAGTAGACTTCTAAAAATTTGTGTATGAATTCCTTAAAAGCCACAATTATCACTCTGGAAAAGATTGCAGGGGCATTCTTCAGCCCAAAAGGAATTATCATATATTGAAAACAACCCCATTCTGTCATGAAGGTGGTCTTACTTCAATCCTTCGGCTCGATCTTGATCTAACCCATTAGTGAACCAGTAGTCTTCCTACCCTCCAACATTCTCGAGCACTTCATCTGTAAATGATGTAGGGAATGGGTCATGAATGCATGCATCATTCAGCTTCCTCAAATCTATGCATATCCAAATTTCATCCTGCTAGTTCTTTTCTTGGACTACCATGGGACTTACCCAGTTTGATTCCTCCACAGGTTTAATGATCTTAACTTCTAGCATCTTATCCAACTATTTACACACCTTTTCTTTATATTTTGGATTTAATCAGTAGCAGTGCTGCTTTACAGGCTTCACGTCTAGCTTCAAAGTAATATTCATGACACCCAAATCGCTTACTATCACCTTTAGATCAGAAAAATTGGTGGGAAACTAGTCCTGATACTCGCGCAATAAATATGGGACCATATCAACCGTGTAATCATCCTACTAGTCACCTATCTTAGCAAACTTCGGTTATGTGTCTGATCTAATATTTACCTGCTTTGTCTTTAAAGGCTCTGATGTGTCAAGGATTGTTGCTTTGTGTCCCTCGACCTTGTGCCATCCTTTTAGACTCAACAATATTTATGTTTCTAGGGTTGTCTTCACCTTCTTCAGTAGTTACATTATAAAAATCCAGTGCATGGCGCAACTAGATATTCCAATTTGGCTAAACCCATGCTACCAGTTCCTCAGGTATTTGAAAGATTACATCTTTCATTTCTTTGAGCATCTCATTTAGACATTCAAAGCCATCTTAATGTCAATAGGAAAATTCCCTTCACGATATCCAATTTAGCCATCCCATGTCGCAACTCAGTTTCTAGATACCATTTCATTGGAATGGTATCCAAAGTGTGACAAAAGATGTGAAACCACTTCGGTCGCGGTTCCTCTCCCCATGCCTTAGTCCATCGAGCCAAACTTTCACATGGATCGTCCTTTCCTATGTATTTCTCCATCATACAGGTATTATCATACCCAAACCTAGGCTTCATCATTTGCCTGTATTATTTCCAATCAGAGAAGTTTTCCTTATGCGTACCCCACCAATGGGCAGGCATAGCATGAAATGCTAAATCTAGCGCTCGGAACCGATGCTCTTATGACTAATCCAAGTGGATCTCCAAACACTAGTGGCATGGATAAGGGTCAAAATTCAAAGTGGCAAAAAGATGATGAACTTAACATTCGATCGAAGTGCTTGTCGCCCTGATTCCAATGGTGTGAATGACACTCCAATCCGAGTCTAGATGAAGGAGATAGAGGTAGTCAAAGTTGGGTTTACTTTTTGCTGACTGGGCAGACTTAAAAAAAGACACAATTTGTACTTTTCTGGTGGATAGAATCTAGCCAACTCCAGCCAGATTCTGAGTGAAATTGTTGCCTGGTTAAAATGACTCCTTTGATCAAAATTCGAACTTTTAAAAATGTGTAGTGGTTTATTTAAAAAAATATATATTGAAAAAAAAGGAGTGGCAGGCCACCAACCCCGCCACCCCAATCGAATCTCGTACCATGTAATGTTAATAATGGAGGGGCAAGCCATGACCCCCAGCCCCTCCCACCATCCCACAGAATGGTTACAACATCCAACAAATGGGGTCGGCAACCATGACCCTGCCACCCCACACCACGGAACTCCCATGGAACCACATAGCTTTCAGTACAAGTGGTGGGCCGACCCTTGGGGCACGGACCCAACCACACCACGTTAAAAGAATACTCCTAGAAAAAAAAAAGAAGGGATATGGACACATCAGAGAGAAGGTAAGGTGGGTAGGGCTGCCCAAGACGGGCCCAACCCAATTTTTTTTTTTAAATTAAATAAATTTTGTTATGTAAAAAGGGAGGAGGTGGGGTTTGACCGCCCAACCTCCTCCATAATAAATGAAGCCTAAACCAAATTAGCCAATGGTTTCATTGAGAAATCCGCCACCTATTTTCATTTAAACGCAGTTCACCAGTGTGCCTAGGGAGAGGGAGGCAGTGCATGTAGTTCGAGGAAAATTTTTGCAGGAGGGCCAAGTTTTCACTTTGTGAGAATTTGACAAATTTTATATGGTTTCAGCATTTCTTGACGCCATGAACACAATGGCGTTGTCTATTTCTCCATCAGAGTTCTTAATTTTCTTGGCCATTTTTCAGTATGGAGGTATAAAACTCCTTTTTTATAACTGATGCTTGTACTCTTCTTTGTGATGCCACTTAATGAATGAAGGCTTCCCCATTGATCGAGCAAGGCCCGAAGACGTAGTCCAAGTCAGATGAACTCTGTTATCTTCTTTCATGGTTTATGTGTTTCTCCTCTTTTCTCATGTGCATATTAATTTTTCTATGTTAAGCTACAATTTATGCATGTAATTCTTTAAACACATATATAAGCAATTTTTTTTTGGATCAAGTGGTATCAGAGCAGGTCTTTTTTTTATATGTGAATTGCATGTTTGTATGCTAACAAGAAACAGGCTCTGAAGACGCGAAGGGAAACTAAAGTCTTTCGATCCCAAAGCGGGGCGTGCACATCAAAGGAGAAACATGATAGATGAAGAGGCTCGTTATGAAGAGGAGATCAATTTCCACAAAGCCTTCTATACAATAGCAGAAAATGCCGACGAGTTGCTTCCAAGACTCGAGAAAGTAGAAGGGGAAAAGGAAGAAGAATAAGGTTCAGTGCATGGAAATGGTGGAGAAGAACCCCCTCCTACTCCTTCCATGAGTGAAAGTTCTCCTTCCTCTCATCACCACCATCATAGAAATTCAAGGGATGCATCTAAGAAACCTCTCTTTAAATTAGATACCAAATTTGATCTTCCCATGTTTAATGGTGAAAGTAATGCATAAAAGCTTAGTAATTGGATTAAGCAGATTGAAATCTACTGCAGGATTCAACAGATTGAAGAGGACAAGGCAAAGATTTAGTTGGCCTCTCTTTGACTGAGTAGCACCACTCTCATTTGGTGGGAGGGAAAATTGTGAAGCAGTAAGAGTGTGGGTAATATTATTTCTCATGGCCTAGTTTCATTTATGCATTAAAGGAACAATTCTATCCCTTGGGTTATAAAAAAAACGCCTTAATGGATTGGCAATACTTAAGGCAAGGTAGAGGTCGGGATGTTCAAAGCTTTACAGAGGAATTTAGAAAACAATCACTTAATTTGGGCATTGCACTTGACTCACTTGAAGTAGTAACTAAGTATATTGGGTCATTACATAGTTACCTTAGACATTCATTATTATTGTTTGAACCAACTACTATTGACTCCACCAGTGTGAAGGCAATTCATCTTGAGAACAGGGGAAAAAATGAAACAAATGATCGTTTCAAGAAACCACCTTTCAAATCTACAAATGGCAAACCCAAAGTGAAAGGAAAAGGAAATGGGAAGATGACAACATCAACCAAGAAAGATGAAAGGGAAAGACCTTAGTGCACTCACTGCAAAAAGGAAGGTCATGAAACCGATTAGTACCCGGAAAAGAGACCAAAGAAGTATGGAGGAAAAGGCAATCAAAAGACAGTGGAAACTGTGTAGCAAGACCTTGGATCTGATTCTGGAGATGAAGCATTGATCATAGCAGCAGGAACAAAAAGTACTCTTACACCTCATGTTAATTTTGAATCACATGAATGTACTAGTTCAATAGATGAGTCTCTTCCTAATGAACGAAAGAGAATTAAGCTATTTCATATCATAGTTATCATAAATCATTCAAAAGTGGAAACTCTATTTGATGCCAGATCCCAAGCAATCTTAATTTTAGAGTCCTTGGTAAAGAAGCTAGGCTTGCAAATCAAACCACATCGAAAACCTTACCCACTTGGATGGATACATGATAAAGAAAAACTGAATGTAACTAAGCAGTGTAAGGTTAAATATGTGATCACTTTTAAGTTAGTGGATGAGGTAAAACTTGATGTGATACCATTTGATATCTATGCCATGGTGTTAGGGAGTTCATATCTATATGATAGAAAGGAAATCTTCTTCCATCATGAAAACAAATACCAAATCACAAAATATGGGGTAGAATATATCGTAAGTTCTCATCAAACTAAACTCAATGCCAACCTTGTAAGTGCAGGACAAATGAAGAGGTTGGTGAATTTTAGTAAGGGTTGCATGCTTATGGTTGTAAGTGGAAAAGATGCAAAATTTTCCGATGCTTTCCAGGGTTGTGATCACGTGGATAAAAATGAATTATGTGAATTAATTTATAACTATGATGAGATGTTTCAGGAACCAAGGGGATTACCTCCAAAGAGGGAAATCCAACATGAAATTCATTTGCAGCATGAAGCTTCTTTACCGAATATTGGCATGTACAGGATGTCGACCATTGAGATGGAGGAGATCAAAAGGCAGGTACAGGAACTATTGAACCAAGGGGTCATGTTTGGTCAATTTAGTGTCCTAAATTGCTCTATATAAATTATCAATCTGGGTATCGTAAACTGATGAAGTGTAGTGCACTATATGTGCTAGATGACCCTTCTTACTTCAGTGTTTTTGACTTTTTATGTTGTTTTGGGGTTTTGATCCTTTAATCCCCAATGATTTACAATCCATTTAACAAAAATCTTAAATCTACTTCTGCTAAGAACCCAAAGAAATGAAACGAGGACTAAAAGTTCTTTAAGCCAGATTTGGAAGTAAAGTTTAATCAAGAAAATGAAAACAAAGTTTATATTTCTGTTCTTATTATTGTTTCCATATCAAGAACTAAAATAAATTAAGAGTGAAATTGCAACTACTATCTAATCAATTACAAAACCAAAGTTAAATGAAATATTAAGGTTGAAAATGAAATTGCAACTATCTATGATGGAAATAAAACTAAAATGAAATACTAAAACTAAAAATGAGATTACAACTGCTGGTTAGTCTATTGCAGAATCAAAACTTAATGAAATAATGAAAATGAAATTGCAACAAAACTAAATGAAAGGCTAAGACTGAAAATGAAATTGCAACTAATCTAAAATGGAATCTAAATGAAGTGCTTAATTACTCTGCTTCACAATTTTGGGAGAACAACCTCCTTGTGATAACATTTTGTAGAATTTTGTACTTCATCATTCTAAGAGAAAATAAATACAAAAATGCAGAAAAGACTCATTACATAAATGAAGTATTCAACCACTTGGTTTAAGATGAACCATCAACCAAAAGGGCTTTCTAGAAACATTCACTTACAATATGAGTCACTAAACTAGTAATAAAATGACAAGATAGTAATGACATTGATCAGTTTTAATTAAAAACCTAAAGACTAATGAACAACAAATGAAATAAATTACTCTACACTACTAAAATCAACTTCAATATACTATTAAGAACCTGAAAAGAAATTAAACAAAAGAACTATTTTGTATTGAAATAAACTATTCTACGTTAGTAAGAAGATGACAAAGACTGCATTATGAACAAGGTTAGAAAATGGTTATAAACATCATGGAAAAACACAGTGAATTTACAGTTCAACTATGAAAGAAAAAACAAAAATGAAATGTAGCCTTAACTAGCGTAGGGGCCTTCTACAACTACTCAGGTTATATGTAGTTAATCAACACTCCAGCAAACACTTTCAGATATCCATGAAACACATAGTCTTCATATTAAAAACAGAGAATGAGTTCTCAAAATTACAAAGCGGTGATCTGAGCTTAACACATGAGAAAATTCGAACCGGTGTTGCGTTCTTCACACAGGTATTTATAGAGAAATTATACAACTGTTTTATGGAGAAAAATAAGCTACAACAAAACACGTAGGTAGACAAGCACATAGAATTCTCTTCCTCAGTTGTTGGAGACATAAATCTAAGGTAATGGCTATTGGATTTAGTTTGCACAGATGGATGATGAAGTCTGTGGCCTCAGGAACCTGTCTCGGATCCCATCACTAAGAAACGTGTACAAAACAGAGTCATGTTTGTCTTAGGTCTCTAAATTCGACTTTCCTTTGACTGGAGTCTTCTTTTTCGACTTGGTCTAGATGAATAGGACAAGATCCATGCCATGATGTTTTCCAAGCTGCCCATGTAGTTATTTCCTCCTCCTAACACCTGGAACCTGTAAAAGCATGGAAGTAGCTGCGGAACAACCGATTAGCTATAGAATAGGTTGTGTTCCATATCTAAAAGACAAATACTTATTAAAATAGAAAACATAAAAGTATAACTTGTAAATCACTAAAATGTTCTCCTTAAGGCAATGTATAAGGGTTATTGATGATAGGAATGCATTTCTTCATGGAAATACAAAGAAGGAGGGATGAGAAAAGTTGCTAAGGAAAGGGAAATTTTGAGACTCAACATATCCCCACTGCAAGACTATTGCATGTCTCCATGCAATCAAAATTATGAACTTCCTCCCTTTACTACATTTGTTCTAATACTTTAGCCAACACATCCAACTTCCTCTTCTTGCTTTTCTTTGCACCAAATGCCATCCTTGGCTTCCTCATGAGAAATCTATACTTGAGGTTAATAAGTGCCCTGTTTAGCTTCTTATGCTTCCTTTTTAGTTTTTTGTTCTTCTTGTGCCATAAACCCAAGTGAAGCATGGTGTTGTCATGGATAATCTTATCCAACTTGTTCTGTTCTTTTAAGGCTTCATTTTCTCTTTGGATGTGCTTGTTCAGAACTTCTAGCTCATAGATCTCCCGTTTAAGGGAGCTAGTTAAAGTTTCTTGTAAGGTGGCAGGTTGCTCTAGATTAGCTGAAGTCCTTGGGTATACTGATGTGCTCTTCTTCTCTAATGACTCTATGTAGTCATAGATTTGTTGTTGTATTGGATCAATGCCCAGAGAAACTCTTCTTGGGCTGCCCTCAAAGTTTTGTGGAGACTTCTGTGGGCTTTGTTCATATGGAATATTGTCAAGGAACTGAGTTGGAGTTTCTTCCTCCAAATCTATAAACTAGCCCTCTTTTGATTTCATCCTCTTCACTTTACCTCAGAGCCTAGAACTCCTCAAGTTTTGGGAGCCTATTATTTCTTCTTTTGTATCCTTTTTCCTTTCTCTTTATATTTCTTGATCTATTCCTCGATTTTGATCAATCTTTCAGAAAGCAGTTGTTCATCCTCTTTAGGTGATGAAGGTTCATGAATATCCCTGTGGATTTCTTCAACCTTTTCTTTCATTTTTCTCCTATGCTTAGTTTTCTTTTTGACAGATCTCTGCCACAATATCCTCGATTATCGCGTGTCCACCTGCAATGAATTGACTTAATCGATCGCTGCCTCTTCCTTTCCTTAACGCGGAGCGGAAATAGTAAATAGAGGATAGAGCCGGGAAATCGATTGACTTGGAATAGGCCGCAATAGATAGTTAGAAGGGTCTCTGTTAATTTCTCATAGATTGGTTCTTCTTCATCATTTTTCTGTGCTGAAGTTTTAGGGGTGCTTTGAATGGTGAGACTAGTCTTCCTTCTCCTACTTGTTTTAATAGGACTTCCCTTAGACAAATCTGGAGCATCCTAGAAGAAATTCCTTACCAAATGGTCCTCCCATGTATCCCCTGCACTTATTAATTGAAATTCAACTCAAATCTTCAATAGTCCATGGTGATATAGAGTGGTTTCTATTGATTCAACTTTCTTCTAAACATTAGTTGTCATTCTTATCAAACTATTCAACAATAAAAATGGAAGATTGAGGCTTCCATTCTCTAGAAAAGTCATTAAGAGTCGTATATGATACACATACATAGAACCAAACCTCCCTTCGCATGTAATGAACTTTTGTAAAATTAATAACATGCTACTCCATTTATTTTTAAGTGCAGAGGTTGGAATCCCTTTTCTAAAGACTGAAGTGTCCATAGCTAGATTTTTAAGAATGACCTTCCAGGGTTCATCATGAAACTCTTTTTTCTTAAACCACCTTTCTCCTAGCCTTGGGAGTTCTGTTGCTTCAGCTATAAAGGACTTGCTAATTGCAAATTTGATGTCACCTATTTCCACTTCCATTCCATCAAATGACCTAGAAAAGGATTTAGTGATTTCCTTATGGTAACCATTGAATTTTTCAATGAAACATAACCAACCAACCTTCTGTAACATTCCCTTCAGCTGTGGATAACCCTCCATGTACTTCACCCCTATGGGTTCAGTTCTAACAATGAGCCCCGTAACTTCTGTTCTTGGTTTTTATTCAAAATTTCTCTCACTCTCTGAGAAATGGAATGATTGCATAAAGAGGACTATGGACTATGCATATAGAAACAAAATGACTGTGGATATGGAAACAGAATGATAGAGTATATGAAAGAAGAATGACCAGGAATAGAATGATTGTGAATATGAAACAAAACGACTATATATATGGAATATATGAAAACAGAGTAGTTGTATACGTAAACTATGTGAAAACATAGTGACTGTATACACAAAGTATATGAAAACAGAGTGACGGTATGCAGAATGATGTTGCATAAGTATGAGAGAAAAACTTAGTGTAATAAATGAATAATCAGGGTTTGAAGAGTCGTACATAGATAAGTAATGCCATTGATCTAACCGTTAATAGGTGTAGCTGTAGAAGTCCAGTTAAGTACGAGTCATGGAGTTTAAAATGAAGATTAGTTATGAAGGCATCATTTGACTGTTTGGCATTGAAGATGAAAGATATGGTGGAGACATTGTGATAGTGAAATCACATAATGATCAATCAAGGAGACATGTGATCATACATGTTATACAAGCTTATGTTTTTGAATTTCTTTTTGAAATAAGTTTTTGTTTTTACGTTTGGAACCTTACCTTCCGCTTGCTAATATCTTGATGTTTGCTTCCACAGATGCTTTAGGCATTATTGGTCTTCAAAATTGTTTTCTCTTCAATTTCTTGCATGTAAGATTTTATTATGAATTGGCCTCTTTGTGCTTGGACTAACAATCAAATTTGTGCTGCAAAATCAGATCAACTGCAGAACATGATCGGCTACAGAATGGAACCAGTTGCAAAACATGGAAACAACTGCCGAATGTAACATAGAGAGTAAAATATGGCTTATGAATGAATGAAATGGAAATGGTTGTGTGAGTGAAAATATGACAAGATGATAAATGTAAATGGAGATGAAATAAATGATGGAAAAGAAAATTTTATTGGTGAAATCTGGCAATGGAGTGAAGTGAAACTGTAAAAGTAAAATAGAATTAAATGAAATGAGACAATGAATTTTACAGAATGCAGAGTGAGTCACCACTTTTTTAGAAAAGAAATGGAAAATATAGGGTGTCAGAGTCTTCTGATTCACCCTGTATTTTTCTATATAGGCATGCCAATCAGTGATTGGTTTTCAACCTTATACATTATTATTTTATTTTTAGATAAGAAAAACAAAGATTAAGTTAGTGGAGAAGAAGGATTCTTCTTCACCAACTTCATTTCAGAATTGTTTTGTAAGATCTTGATGAACTCCTCCTTTGATATTGGTTTTTGATATATTTTCAATCTATGATCATTCACAAGAAGAGGAGTTTGACTTTCATCTATTGTTTTGATCCTCACTGCTCCATTACTAAAAACGTTTTCAATCTCATATGGCCCAAGCCAATGAGTTTGAAATTTCCCTTGAAAATCTTTAAACTTTGAATCAAATAATAGTGCCCAATCTTCCTCTTGAAACTTCTTGTCCTTGACGTATTTTTCATGCCATTTAGCCCTCTATTGTTGGCATAGACCAGTCCTTTGAATTACCTCTTGCCTAATTTCATCAAGTTCATTCAATTGCTCTAGTCTATGCTTT
Source organism: Pinus taeda (assembly GCA_000404065.3). NCBI lineage: Eukaryota > Viridiplantae > Streptophyta > Pinopsida > Pinales > Pinaceae > Pinus > Pinus taeda. The sequence continues at coordinate 15,422 of APFE031235218.1, read as the reverse complement.
TGAGCCTCTGATAAATCCATCCCCAACAAGACTGCCATCTTGAAAGTTTTGACTTGGAGCTCTATAGGGAACAAGACTTCTTTCCCATAAACAAGTTCATAAGGTGTATGTCCTGTTGTGTTCCTCCATGTAGTTCTATAGGCCCATAAGGGTTTAGGAAGCCTTTCTTCCCAATCTCTTCTATGTAGATGCACAATCTTGTTGAGGATTCCTTCAGTCACTTTATTTGTAGACTCCACTTGACCATTTTCTTGTGGATGATAGGGAGTAGATTTCATATGTTTGATTTTGTACTCCTCCATAAGCCTTTCCATCATGTTGGATGTGAATTGAGATCCTTGATTTGTCATAATTTCTCTTGGAACACTAAAGTGAGTAAAGATGTCCTCAAAAAGAAAACTAACTAAATATTTTTCGTTAGCAAAAAGTAATTCTTTGGCTTCTACCCATTTGGTGACATAATCAGTGCATACCAATATATAATTTTTCTACTTGGATGGAGGATTAATTAGTTCAATAAAGTCTAAAGCCCATTTTTCAAATGGTTTGATATGTACTTGAGTTTGTAATGGCATCTCATTGGAGGGAGTAGATTTCCCTACCCTTCGGCAACTGTCACACCTCCTGACATATTCTTTAGCATCTTTGAAGATGGATGGCCAATAATATCCTAAAGAAAGGATTTTATTGGTTGTCCTCTTGTCAGCAAAGTTTCCACCACATGGATCATCATTACATGTTTTGAGAATATCAGGCATCTAATCTTCCCTGACACACCTTCTGATCATAAGGTCTGGCCCTGTTTTATACAATTCATTAGTGATCCATGAATATCTTGCACTTTGTTAAATAATCTTTCTTTTCTCTCTAGGAAACAAATGTGAAGGTAACTTCTCTGTAACCAAATAATTAGCAACATCTGCCGACCAAGGAGTTTGAGTAGTTACTACAAATAGATATCCATTAGGAAACTTATCTTCAACTAGAAGTCTTCTTTGATATTCTGAATCCTAGACAAGAATCAGCAACTGTGTTTTGTTTTCCAGGTCTGTCTAGAACATTAATGTTGAATTCTTGCAAAATTAAAAGCCATCTTGTAACTCTGCCATTAGTAATAGGTTTATTCATCAAATATATAATTTCCGAGTGATTTGTATGAACAAAGGTTTCATAGCTTGTTATATAATGTCTGAACTTATTAATTGCATGAAAAAAAACTAAGAATTCTTTTTCAGTCACAGTATAATTCAACTCAGTGGGAGTCAAATTCTTACATGTATAGTAAATGGCATAAGGAATCAAATCGTTTTGTCCCAATACAGCGCCTAGAGCTGTATCTGAAGCATCTGTAGAAATATGTAAAGGAAGTTTCCAATTTGGACGTCTTAAAATAGGTGCTTCAGAAATTTTTTCTTTCAAGGTTTCAAATTCTAGTTGGCAATCATGATTCTAACAGAATTCACAATCTTTTGTAAGCAATTTATAGAGTGGAGATGCTATTTTAGTGAAGTTTTCTATAAATCTACTATAGTATCCTGTAAATCCTAGAAAACTTCTAACATATTTTTGCCAACTTGGAATTGATAATTTAGAGATGAATTCAACTTTAGATTTGTCAACTTTAATCCCATCTCTTGAAATGTGATGTCCTAAAACAATACCTTTTGTAAACATCATAAAGCATTTTTCATGGCTTAGTGAAAGGTTTGTTTCTTTACATATTTTAAGGACTTTTTCCAAAATTTTCAAAGCTTCTTCAAATGAGTTTCCATAGACTGTAAAATCATCCATATATACCTCTACACAATCATGAATTAGAACAGAAAAAATTTCTAGTACTGCTCTTTGGAATGTTGCAGGTGCATTACATAACCCAAAAGGAAGTACTTGGTAGGAAAAATTTCCCCAAGGACAAGTAAATTTGGTTTTATCCTGATCCTCAGGTGCTACCTGAATTTGATTATAACAACTAAAACCATCCAAGAATGAGAAATACTTCTTACCTGCTAATGTATCTAACAATTGATCTATAAAAGGAAAATGAAAGTGATCTTTCAAGGTTGCTTTATTCAATTCTCGATAATCAATGCACACCCTCCATTTACCATTCATTTTAGGCACAATTACCAAAGGAGAAAGCCATTGGCTATCTGAAATTGGGTAAATGAAGTTTACATTGAGTAATTTTTGGAGCTCTTCTTTCACAATTTCCATAAGAATTGGATTCATTATTTTTTGAGGTTTTCTGATTGGTCTACTATTTTCCTCAATATAGATATGATGGATACAAGTCTTAGGATCAATACCTTTCATGTCGGAGTATTCCCATGCAAATGTAGCAGAATGTTTTTGTAATGTTTTGGTTAGCTCTTCTTGTTGTAGTTTTTCCAAGTTTTTGTTTATGTTCAATGTCCTACCCGGAAAAATTTCAATTGTAGAGCTACCAAACTCCTCCGTAGAATAAAGAGACATCTGCCTAGATGACAAGTATTCAACATTAGATTTTTCTTGGAATTTTGCATGATCATATTCTGAAGATGTTTCAAAATTTTCCAATATCTTCAAAATTTGACTATCTTCACTAATTTATGATATAGTAAAGAGAGGTTGAATATCATCTTCATCTTTAATCCATTCTTTGTGATCTATTTCTATGATTTCTTTTGTTGGGGGATAGAAAGTAATTTTTTTTGTTGAATTACCATCAGAAACATACATGTCACATACAACTAATAAGCATCAGCTGTGGTCAGCCAAGGTCTTCCTAATATGAGTGGGTGTCCTCCTAGATTATTCTTGGGAGTTAAAATCACGAAATCAACGCGATATTTCCAAGAATCTAAGGATACTGAAATATCTTCTAGTACACCATCTGGTTTGATTACTGATCTATCTGCAAGTTGCAGTAAGGTAGGCATGTAAAGAATGTTAGGAAGTTTAAGCTGCTCCATAGTTTGTTAACTCATAATGTTTATTGTTTCCCCTAAGTCAATCAAAGTGTTTGGAATTTCAATTCCATTTATATGTGTCTTGACAATTGGACTTCCTGGATCCACAAATTTTGCATGGCAATATTTCCCATCATGATGTCTGCTATCTTTCCTACCAGGTGAATTCTTTTTGTTTCTCTTGGTTTTCTTCCTGGTCTTTTAATGCTCCACTCCTTTATTGTCTTGGAAAGAATTGGAATTTCTCTAATGGCTTGTAACAAAGCAATTTTGGTACAGACATTTTTCAATTCATCTAGAAAATCATAATTAGGCAATAAGATTTGTTTTTCTACCCCTCTATCAATTTGTAATCTCTCAGGAAAAGGAGGTATAGAAGTAGATGCTGGTTTCTCAATGATAGGAGTTGTGTTTATTGATTCTTTTTGTTTTACTTTTTCAATGTTTTGGTTTTGGAGGGATGTTACCTCAAAAATTTTATTGACCTTTAGAGAATCTTCCTCAGAAGTATCTTGTTCTTGAATAACTATAGAAGGTTTTTCTTTTTCTGATATCCTACTAGATCTAAGTTGAACATCATTAAGATCTAGAGGAGTAATCATGTAAGTTGGAAATTGTTGTCCTTCTATCATGTGAGCATTCTGAGGATTTTTATTATTGGGGTTTGGTAATGGTTGGGAAGGTAGCTGATTTGGTTTCTGCTAAAATGGTAGTAAGAGTTGAGGATTTTGACTTTGTTGTAGAGGTTATTGTGGAAATGGCAATGAAAGTTGAGGATTCTGATTTTGAAGTTGTGGCTGTTGATTTTGTGGGAGAGGATAATTTTGATAGGATGGAGGGTATTGATAATATTGAGCAAATCTACCATAAGGATTTTGTACCCCTTATGCCCATGGTTGAGATTGATACTATGTTTGAGGTTGAGGCCAAGGTTGCTGCCAAGAATTCTAGTTTGGTGGGGGCTGAAGATACATTGGATTGTTAAATCCTTTATTTGGTGGCCCCTGCCAAAGTATTATTACAACAAAACAAAGAGGTTCTGTAGAATTTGGGACTGTTTCCTCTTGAAAGACAACCTTAGGACCTGGGATTGAGGGAAAATCCTTGGTCTGATGACTTTTTGAACAAATCATACAAGTTTCTACATTTTTTGCATCTAAAAAGCATTCCCTTAGAGCATGTTTTTCCCTACATTTTGGACAAAAAATGGCTAAAGCATCAACCTCTTTTTTCTGCTTGTTTTGAATTTTAAGGGTGTCTAGTTTCTCACTAAGTCTCCCTAGAATGTCAGTTTTAAACTCATCAAGCATATTGCCAATTTCTGCCCTACTTATAGATCCAGTTGCAAATTTATTTGCTTTAAGAAAAGAAGGATATCTCAGCCCTTTTCCTGTTTTAATTTCCCCCTTGAGAGATGAACACATAGTTCTGCTATGTCACTCAACATAAGTTGAGAGATATCTCCCTGCCCCATCATGTTAAGGATATCTATCCACTCATCTCTAATGGCCTTTAACAAAAGAGCTTTCAATTTTTCTTCATCTAAATTGTTCATCTTTCCCTTTTTCAAATTATAGTTGAATCTCTCAAGAAAATCCTCTATGTTTTCATCCTCTTTTTGCATCATTTTGAACACCTCATCTTTATGATTGGTAGGCATACAATAATCCAAGTATCTATCTAAAAATGTTTGTTTTATGTCATTCCATGTTCTAATGGATTGAGGGACTAACCCCATAAACCATTTCAAAGTAGCCTCTTTTAGTGTTGAAGGGAACAATTGTAGTTTTTGAGAGTCTTCTAAATAGTCATATGTTCTACACAAGACTTCAAACTCAAAAAAATATTTCAGGGTCCTCACTTCTCAACCCATAAAATTTTGGGAGGACAAATGGTGAGATGTTTTTCATTGTGGTATATGTTTCCTCATCCAATATAGGGAATCCACAAGAGTTATCTACTTCTCTATTTCCTCCACCTCCTCCATTATTACCTCCACCTCCTCCATTGTTTCCTCTACCTCTCCCTCTACCACCTCCAAATAGTGAGAATTCTCCATCTTGTTCTTCTTCTACCATTATAGTTTCTTCAGAGTCAGTATAAGGCTCAACCTGCAAGGTTATTTCCTCTTCCTCTGGTTCTTCTATTAATGGACTATGAGAGGGAGTTTCTACTTTTTCTTCCTCACCAAGTATTCCTAGTTCTTCAACTACAATAGGATCTCATGTGGAGGTGAAAAAGGTTATCCCTGTTGTTGGAGTTTCAAAATTTTTCTCTCCTAGGACTATTTTGGTAGATGATGTAGGAGGATATTTTGATTGAGTTTCTGCCCCTTGAATTCCAAGAATCCTATGGTTGGGAGTATGAGTCTAGGATGGAGGTGTGTCCTTTCTAACTCTTGGTGGAGTAGGTAGAGTTGTAGGAATCAAACTTATGCCCCTAGCTATAAATCTACCCTAGAATCTCTTTCTCTATGCATGTCATTGTTTTGTTTTGTTACTTTTGTTTTTTTGTTTTTTGTTTTTTTTTTTTTGAATATAAGAAATAGGGCTTACCTAGTTACACTTCCCCGACAACGGTGCCAAAATGTTTGGTCAATTTAGTGTCCAAAATTTCTCTACATAAATTATCAATCCGGGTATCGTAAACTGATGAAGTGTAGTGCACTATATGTGCTAGATGACCCTTCATACTTTAGTGTTTTTGAGTTTTATGTTGTTATGGGGTTTTAATCCTTTAATCCCTAATGATTTACAATGCATTTAACAAAAAACTTAAATCTACTTCTGCTAAGAACCCAAAGAAATTAAATGAGGACTAAAAGTGCTTTAAGCCAGATTTGGAAGTAAATTTTAATCAAGAAAATGGAAACAAAGTTTCTATTTCTACTCTTATTATTGTTTCCAGATCAAGAACTAAAAGAACTTAAGAGAGAAATTGCAACTACTATATAATCAATTACAAAACCAAAGCTAAATGAAATATTAATACTAAAAATGAAATTGCAAGTATCTATGATGGAAATAAAACTAAAATGAAATATTGAAACTAAAAATGAGATTACAACTATTGTTTAGTCCATTGTAGAACCAAAACTTAATGAAAAACTGAAAATGAAATTGCAACAAAATGAAATGAAAGACTAAGACTAAAAATTAAATTGCAACTAATCTACTATGGAAGCTAAATGAAGTGCTTAGTTACTCTGCTTCACAATTTTGGGAGAACAACCTCCTTGTGATAACATTTTGAGGAATTATGTACTTCATCATTCTAAGAGAAAATAAATACAAAAATGCTGAAAAGACTCATTACATAAATGAAGTATTCAACCACTTGGTTTAAGATGAACCATCAACCAGAAGGGATTTTTAGAAAGATTCAGTTACAATATGAGTCACTAAACTAGTAATAAAATGACAAGATAGTAATGGAACTGATCAATTTTGATTAAAATCCTAAAGACTAATGAACAACAAATGAAATAAATTACTCTACACTACTGAACTCAACTTCAAGCTACTATTAAGAATCTGAAAATAAATTAAACAAAAGAACTATTCTGCACTGAAATAAATTATTCTACGTTAGTAAGAAGATGACAAATACTGCATTATGAACAAGGTTAGAAAATGGTTATAAACATCATGGAAAAACACAGTGGATTTATAGTTCAACTATGAAAGACAAAAAAAAAAATGAAATGCAACCTTAGCCAGCTCAGGGGCCCTCTGCAACTGTTCAGGTTATATGTACTTAATCAACACTCCACCAAACGCTTTCAGATATCCATGAAACGCACAGTCTTCATATTAAAAACAGAGAATGAGTTCTCAAAATTACAAAGCGGCAATCTGAACTTAACACATGAGCAAATTCGAACTGGTTTTGAATTCTTCACACAAGTATTTATAGAGAAATTATACAACTGTTTTATGGAGAAAAATAAGCTACAACAAAACACGTAGGCATACAAGCATACGTAATTCTCTTTCTTGGTTGTTGGAGACATAAATCTAAGGTAATGGTAGTTGGATTCAGTTTGCAAGATGGTTTATGAAGTTTGTGGCATCAGGAAGTTGTCTAGGATCCCATCACTAAGAAACATGTACAAAACAGAGTCCTACTTGCCTTAGGTCTCTATGTTTGACTTTCCTTTGACCAGAGTCTTCCTTTTCGACCTAGGCTAGATGAATAGGACACGATCCATGCAATGATATTTTGAAAGCTGCCCATGTAGTTATTTACTCCTCTTGACACTTGGAACCTGTAAAAGCATGGAAGTAGTTGTGGAACAGTCGATTAGCTGCAGAATAGGCTGTGTTTTGTAGCTAAAAGACAAAAACTTATTCAAATAGCAAACATAAAAGTATAACCTCTCGATCACTAAAATGTTCTCCTTAAGGCAATGTATAATGGTTATTGATGATAGGAATGCATTTCTTCATGGAAAAACAAAGAAGGAGGGATAAGAAAAGCTGCTAAGGAAAGGACAGTTTTGAGACTCAACAGGTCATCAAACTGAGCACTTCTCCTTGCAGCTTACCAATTGTCTTGGTGTCGAAGAAAGATGGAACATGGAGGATGTGTGTGTATTATGGAGCACTAAACAAAATCATGGCAAAAAATCGTTATCCTCTTCCCCGCATTGATGACTTATTAGATCAGTTAAAGAATTCTATCTATTTCACCAAATTGGCTTTGCATAGTGGTTATCACCAGGTCCCAATTATCGAGTAGGATGTGTGGAAAACCACCTTCAAGACCAAATAGAGGTTGCTTGAATGGATGGTGATGCCATTTGGACTTTGCAATGCTCCAAGCACTTTCATGAGGGTCATGAATGATCTCTTTAGGCCTCTCATTGATGAATTTGATCTTGTATATCTAGATGATATTCTTTTCTTTAGTAAAAGTTGGAATGGACATGTATGCCATGTGAAGCAAGTTATTGATGTATTGAAAAAGGAAAAACTCTATGTAAAATCGTCAATGTGTGGGTTTGGGAAAACCTCTTTGGTTTACCTAGGTCATATTGTTGGTCATGGTCAACTAAAAATTAATCGTTCTAAAGTTGAAGCAATTGTTAATTGGCCTAATCCTACTAGTGTAACCAACATTTGCAACTTTTTGGGTGTAGTACAGTATTGGAGGAGATTTATTGCCAATTTCTCTATTATTGCAACACCTTTACATGCATTGACAAGTGTAAAGCAAGTCTTTCAATGGGGAGGAAAGCAGTAGAATTCCTTCAAAACATTGAAAGAAAATATCAACACCGCACTGGTCTTGGCCTTACCAGATCTCTAGCCATTGAAGATTGAGACAGATGCTAGTGAATATGCCATGGGAGCTATATTGATTCAACAAAACAAGTCGATATGTTACCATTCAGATAAGTTCTTTCAAGCTGTGATAAACTATCCCACTTATGACAAGGAATTATCTGCCTTGGTCCAAAGTGTGAAAAAGTGGAAACACTACCTGATCGACAAGGAGACCATCATCCATACGAATCATCAACCCTTAGAGTATCATCAATCATAGACAAAGTTGCAACAATCTCATCATTTCAGGTGGATGGGTTTTCTGTAGTAGTTTCATCTGGTAATAATGTATAAGAAGGGCACTAGCAACAAAGTGGCTGATATGCTATCTCACCCTCCTATTTCTGGCTCTATTATTTTGCATTATGCTTCATTATCTTTTCAAAGTTATGCTGAACAATATGCTAATGATGATTAATTTAAGGAGATTTATGAAAATCTAACCCATGGTTCACAGGTGGAAAACTATCACTTGGGGGAAACTATTGTAACACCATGGAAAATTATGCATACTGATAGGATAAAGGGTACATGCAATCTGGGAGGCCCACACCTCCCTTGTGTCTAGTCATTTTGGTGTTGAAAAAACTTTGTGTCATGTACAAAGATTTTTTTTTTGGCCTCATATGAAGAACATTGTGACTCTCTATGTAAAGGGTTGTGTGATGTGTTTTGTTTCAAAGCCCTCTAATAGAAAACTTGGGCTCTATGCACCCCTCCCTATTCCAAGTTGTCCATGGGAAAGTGTGTCAATCGATTTTGGAGGAGGTTTGTCTTTTTCTAGAAAAATTCATGACTATTTGTATGTCATTGTTGACTATTTTAGTAAGATGTGTATTTTAATAACTTGTAAAAAGCATATCACTGCAGAGAAGACTGCTTCTTTTCTTTCAACATGTTTGGGTTCATTTTGGGTTACCCACATTGATTGTGTCAAGTTGGGGCTCTTGCTTTCTTAGAGAGTTTTGGACTAGCATGTGGAAGATGATGGACACCAAGTTGAAAAGAAGCATGACATTTCATCCACAGACAAATGGATAGACAAAATTTGTAAACCGCACCATGGTACACTTGTTGCGAGGCTATTGTGGGAAACATCCTAAGTTGTGGGATGAACATCTTCCATATGTGTAGCATTCCAACAACTAACAAGTACACTCATCTATGCATCATTGACCATTTGAGACATGTTTTGGCTACCTTCCAAAAGACCCTTTCGATATGGTCTTTGGAAGGGAAGATGACACCAGTGGACGTAATGACACATACAAATCACAACAGTTCATCCAGCGGATCTAGTTCATTCACCAAGCAGTACAGGAGTAGTTGGAGAAAAGTCAAGCCCGATACAAGGCCCGACATGAAAAACACCGAGTCGACCATCAATTTCAAGTGGGCGACAAAGTGTGGTTCCATATTAGTAAAGACAGGATGAAGAGAGAAGGGAAGAAGTTGCGACCAATCTGGTATGGTCCATTCACCATCTTGGAAAAGATTGGAACCAATGCCTTTCATCTCAATTTGCCAATATATATGCAAATGTACTCCATAGTGAATGTGGAGAACTTAAAGCTATATGAGCCACCATTGATTATGGACACCGAAGAGGTGGGCACAGTTCCTACAGTTGATGACTCTGCACCAGAATATCTCAATGAGTTACCTGAAGACATCATCCCTCACAAAAGAACCAAGACTTCATGATGGGGAGATGTGGAATACCTTCAAGTTGGTTTCAAGGGGATGCACCCTAGAAAAGAAAAATGGTTGGAAAAATAAAGAGCGAGGGAACAATTCCCTCACTTTCCAATTGACTGATAAAGATTTTGGTGGTCCAAAAGCTCCTCAATGGGGAGGATTCATCCAAGTAGATCTCCAGACACTAGTGGCATGGAAAAGGCTCAAAATTCAAAGTGGCGGAAATATGATGAACTTGAAACTAGATCGAAGTGCTCGTCACCCTAATTCTAACGGTGTGAACGACACTCCAATCCAAGTCTGGATGAAGGAGATAGAGATTGTCAAAGTTGGGTTGACTTTTCGCTGACTAGGCAAGCTTAACAAAGACACAATTTGGACTTTTACAGGGATGGAATTCGGCAAAATTTGGCTGGATTCTGGGTGAAATTTTCACCGGGTTAAAATGACTCCTTTGGTCAAAATTCAAAATTTTAAAAATGTGCAGTTTGTTTATTTTAAACAGAAAATATTAGAAAAAAGGGGTGGCTGGCCACCAACCCCACCACCCCAACCGAATCTCGTACCATGTAATGCTAATTATGGAGGGGTGGGCCACAAGCCCCGGCCCCTCCCCCCATCCCATAGAATGGTTACAACAGCCAAGAAATTGGGTGGGCGGCCATGACCCCGCCACCCCACACCACGGAACCACAGAGCTATCAACGTAAGTGGTGGGCCAACCCTTGGGGCACGGGCCCAACCACACCACATTAAAAGAATACCACCACAAAAAAAAGGGATATTAACCCATTGGAGAGGAGGTAAGGTGGGCGGTCTGCCCAAGGCGGGCCGAACCCAAGCTTTTTTTTTATTAAAGAAATTTTGTTATGTAAAAAGGAGGACATGGGGTTTGACTGCCCAACCTCCTCTGTAATAAACAAAGCCTAAACCAGCTTAGCCAATATTTTCATTGAGAAATATGTGACTTATTTGTCATTCAAATGTAGTTCACCAGTGCGCTTAGGGAGAGGGAGGTAGTGCACGTAGTTTGAGGCAGCATTTTGCAGGAGGGCTGAATTTTCACTTTTCCAGAATTGACAAATTTTATATGGTTTCAACACTTCTCGATGCCATGAATGCAATGGAACTATCAATTTCTCCATCAAAGTTCTACATTTTTTAGCCTCTTTTCTGTATGGAGGTAAAAAACTCCTTTTTTGTAACTGATTCTTGTACTCTTCTTTCTCATGCCACTTAATGAATGAAGGCCCCCTCATTGATCGAACAGGGCCCGAAGACGTATTCCAAGTTGGACGAACTCCATTATCAAGCCTTGTTTTATTCTTTCATGCTTTACGTGTTTCTCCTCTTCTATCATGTGTACATTAAATTTTCTATGTTAAGCTACAATTTATGCATGTAATTCTTTAAACACATCTATAAGAAAAAGATTTTTGGATCACTGACACATCCCTCTCAAATTTGTCCAAAAATAAATTAACATATTCTAAACCATCATAATAAGGTAAATGAATTACCTCATTAGATATGCATCGGATCAATTTCATCAACATGTTACAATGCAGTGAGGAGACTTTATGTAATCGGTTTTGCCAATGCTCAACCTCTTTATTAGAATCTGAAGTGCAGGAACTATCCCTATCCTGAGCAATCCATCCATCCATTGTAGGTTTGATCCAGTCTTTATCACATGCAGTGATATTATAAATATGATGAAAATCATCCTCCTCCTCATAATTGCAGACCGGTTCGGTATATCACGCACCTTTATTTGGATCCAATGGAACAATGACCTATAGCTCCTTTCTTTTGAACGTCATTTTTTGCTTCTTAAGGTTAATAATCAAATCCATGTCAAAGGCCAAATCAATGACTAGTAGCATAGTATAAGGGTTATTATCAACAACTATCTCAATCACTTCAAATTCGGCTAGGTCACTCACTCCTTCAATATCCATCGTGAACCATTACAGGTGCCCCATAGGAATGATCCTTTGCTAACTTTCCATGAGTAGCTAGATAGGAGACCATTGTAGCATAGGCCTCCCCATTTGTTCCAAGCAGGGCTTCCAAGACTAGTAACTCAACCCAAGCCAAGGAAACATGAGAACCAACAAAAATTAAACAAAGATATAAATCCGCAATCACCATGGCTATCCATGAAATGGAAAGGATATGAAAATCCATTATCAATCCTGGCGATCCTCCATGCCAATGATAGATCATAACTAATCAGCCACATGCATATGCCTTGCATGCCAAAAATGAATAGGAAAGCATACATGCAACTCAGTACTTACAAGCAAATCCCATTGTAGTTGTTGACCCCAATGTCCTCTTACACTTTCTTGCTCTTCCTTTTCCTCTAGCTCCAAAAATCCAAGTGTGCCATACCCTTCAACAGTGATCCAAGAAAACTATAAGTATCCAAGAGTATGAGAGAGAGATAATAATGAGAGATCTCCAAAACTAAACTAATAAAAGTCTGTGTACTGATCCTTAGAATCCTTTTTATGAATGAGGCCTCTATTTTCTTCATTTTCCATTATTTTCATTAATTTTCCTCCTCACATGCAACCTATGACCTTTCACCTCCCTTTTCTCCTAATTTCCATTATTTTCATAAATAAATGTGCCAAAAATGCCATTTTTCCTTTCCAAATCCTTATTCATTGCCTTTGTCAACTTCCTTAGCTATTAATAACCAAATGAACACCCACACTAGGATGCATTTCCCAACCTTCAACTTGGAATAAGTGGACCATCAACCATGGTTGTTACTTTTCCTTTATTAACTTTTATTCCATGGAAATTTCACTAGGGTTGTTACAAAATCCTCCCCCGTGAGGGAACACCATCCTCAGTGTTCAATAATATCTATAACCACAAGATTGTTGTAAGAAAAACATATTGCCAATGGAGCTTTATAACTTAGCTTGTTCCAATATTTACAGTGATCAACCTGATGAGAAGAAAACAAAGATGAAAACATAACAAACATAACTTCATAAGGACATGACACCCATCCCACTTATTGGAGATTTATAACGTAGCTCATGGTAGTATTTAATCCATATACATATGTACATATACCAAACATCACCAAAACATGTACCAAAACATATATCAAGACATATACCAAAACACCATACCAAAACTGCTTTTCCTCAACTAGAAAACAAGGATACATAGCCCGCATCTGATCTTCCGTCTCCCATGTATCTTCTTCGGGCCCAAAGAGTTTCTACTGCACTTTAACCTTCTCAATTATTGGCTATGGAGCATGAGCAACTTTTTCTGCAATATAAACTGAGGCTCTAACTCGAATTCTCCATCAGGTTCTACCTATAATATAGACCAATCAATGACATGATCAACAGATTTAATGCACTTCTTAAGCAATGACACATGGAAAACATCATTGAATTTCACTGTCAAAGGTAGTGCAAGTCAATAGGCTACTGGCCCAATCCTCTCAATAATACAAAAGGTTCCACAAAACCATGGTGCAAGGTTGGCACATGATCTAATCTGCAAGGAGCTCTTCTTTTGTTTGATGTGCAAGTACACTTGTTCCCCATACTCTAACTACTTGAACAACCTCTTCCGATTTGTATATCTCTTCTTCCTATCCTGAGTTGCCTTTAGATTTTTCTTGATTTCTTGCATTTCTTGTTCCATGTCTGCCAACATGTCCATTCCAATCAACACCCTGTTAACTTGATCACTCCAACTGATAGGAGTATTGCAACTCTGCCCATATAATGCCTCAAATAGACACATTTTCAAAGATTCCTTATAGCCATTGTTGTAAGTGAACTACACTAGTCAAAGATACTCTTCCCACTTTCGTTTTTGATTCATACTCAACATGTCCTCCAATATCTTGTTGACCCACTCTGTCTATCAATTTTTCTACGAACAATAAACTATAAAAAAGTCCAACTATATGCCCAAACCTGCAAATAAATCCTTCCAAAACTTAGAAGTGAACTTTACATCCCTATCTGACACAATCTTCTTTGGAACTACATGCAATCTGAACACATCTCTCATGAATACCTGTGCTATATTTCTAGGTGATATTGTAGACTTCACTGGAATGAAGTGCACTATCTTTGTCAACCTATCCACAAAAACTATGATGGAATCATGGTGTCTCACTATCCTCATGTTGTAGGGGCTACAACCACCCTCGAAAATTTTGTCTCACATGCAAATTTTGGAGCCTACCTTGGATCCTACAATCAATCATTCCTTGGTCACTTGTTGGTAAGCTGATGATCTCAAGCTCCCTTCCTTGATCTTAAGAGTTTTCCATGTTCTCATCTTTATGCAGCATGTGTCATGTTTGGGCATAGGGATTGTTGTTTATCATGCAAAGGGGATGTTGTTTTTCTTCAAGGGAAAGCATGCGCGCATGAGTTGTTATCATAACATAGACATGTTTCACGCTCACTTCACGCATTCTTGTCACGAAGGTTGTTACATCAAGTTGAGTATGTTTTATACATTCTAGATGGTCTATGCTGTATCACTAAGTGTTTGTGTGTGATCATAGTTGAGTCCTATCATTGCTTACATCTATGTCTCTCATCTCACACTTCACCATTTCCTAAGCAACCTAGCCTCATCCACCTTCCCGAAGTTGTGCACTTTGCTTCTGTAGCCCTCAAGATTTCTCCCTTTCTTGTTGGAAATATGCAATGCACAAATACCACAACCTCCCTTGACATCTAAAACTGCGCAGTGGTTTCCTCCATTGTGCTTCCCCCAGCTGGAACCCACTATCTCCAGAAACTACACAGTATTGTTCCTCGGTTGCTTAGTCCGCCTTACAGCCTAAAACTGCGTAGATTTGTCCTCCAAGAACCGATCTTGCAACAGTACCTTGCATATAGAAACTGCACAGTATTTCCCTTCAGCCTATGCTGCACTCAAAAACTACATAGAAGTATCCTCCTAGGAAACCATCCCACAATAGTGCCTTGTGCCTTAAAACTATTCAATGTTGTCCAAGTTGCCCGATCTATCTTGCATTCCGAAACTACAGAGATGGGCCTCCTAGGTCCTCATCCTGGCAGCAATCACTTCCCACTGAAACTATGTGATCTATCCCTCAATGACTATAGGAAAAGGTGACATGTTAAGAGCACTCGTAAGGAGTTGAGAATAAGGACCAAGAGACTAGGTGATGGAAAAATATCCAGACCACATGCAAACTCCGTTGGATGCATGATCATCTTGAGGGTAAGTATGGTAAGTAAAGAACACCTTTCGAAGTACATCTCTTAGTTGAGTTTTCCAGACTTCTTGCCATTTTCATATCATCATGTCTTTAGTAACATGCATGTCTGTAAACACAAAAGTCATTTCATGTGTTTCCTCTACATGTCTTGCCTCTTGTTTGATTTTTTAACCAACTGCCGTCTTCGACATGTTGATT